>JAUMHE010000016.1:4327808-4342440 GCA_032359235.1 Enteromius mattozi
ATGGGCCATGGTTGGGTCTTCCATTGGGACAATAATCCAAAACAAACATCAAAATAAACACAAGAATTAGTCACTGAACACAAAATGAAGCTTTTGCCATGGCTGTCCCAGTTCTCTGACCTGAACCCTGAGTGAGGTGAACTAAAGAGGAGAACCAACATAGAGCTGGTAATCTAAAGGGTCTGGAGTGATTCTGAATGAAGGAATGGTCTCTTTTCTCTTATCAGGTGTTCTCCAAACTCTTCAGGTATTACAGGAGAAAACTCAGAGCTGTTATCTTGGGAGAAAGATGTAGCAATAATTAGGTGCCAATAATAGTGGCCAAAATGTATTGGAGAAAAGCATTTATTTCATTGCAAGTTTTTCTCCCCAGTTTCAATTGTTTTACTTTCAATGATAGGTTAGAATTTTGTGAATTTTTTGAATAAAAGATCAAAAGGATAAACAATGCAGATTTATTTTTACAGCCACCTTTGCTCAGATTTACCAAGGCTGCCAATATTAGTGGAGGGCACTGTATATATATATATAGAATGTTTGGGTCTCCAAATCAGCATATTGATTTATGAAGGATCATGTAACACTGAAGACTGGAGTAATGGCATCACAATTACATTTAAAAATACATGGAAATAGAAAACAGCTGTTTTCAATTGTAGTAATAATAATTTAATAATAATTAGTGCTGTCAAACGATTAATCACATCCAAAATAAAAGTTTTCGTTTACATACGGTATGTGTGTGTACTGTGAATATTTATTATGCATGTATAAATACAAACACATGCATGTAAATATTTATAGGTTATATAAAAGGTTTCTACTTAAAAATATATTTATATATAAGAATAAATATATATATATATATATAAATAAAAAACAGAGTACAGGTTTGGAACAACATGAAGAAGAATAAATGACATATATTTAATTTTTTAAAAGAATTTTCCCTTTGACATAAATACACATCTGCTTCCAAAATGCAGAGCTTGAAAATAGGCTTCTACATTTGGAATTGAAAACTGTATCTCATAACTCCTCTGCTTTCAAGGGATTAAAACCGTGTTTTTTGAGGGCAGCAGATTCTTTTCCCCACTGCTCCCGATCTGTCTTTTTTCTGATATAAGGAAAAACACTGTGTGGATGATAATGTTAGTGTAGGTGCGCATGGATAAATGATACAGAGTCCACGGAGATCCCACAAAGACGGATTAGATTCAAAACAAGCAACTAACAGCAAATTAGTTCCACATCACAACCACTAATCGTCACTAACGAGGAACTGTGTGCGCTGGGCTGAGACTTTCACACTGGGGGGAGGTTGTCCTAATTCATGAGCTCTTGTGTACACTTTGTAGAAACAGGTTTGTAACAATTAAAGTTTAATAAGAGGTGTGAGTTCAGAAATGGTGAAGTTTGTGTCACCGTGAGATTGCTTGCGTTTGTTTAGCTCATGAAAAAGGGAAGATGAGGTACTGCCCCATATCGCAAAGTAATGGAGTTTAACACTACAAAAAATTTATGAGGGTGCTGACTTTCATTGGTGTTGAATCATTATGGTGAGAGGCGGGGAACTGTGTAATTAGTAAAAAGAGTCGCACATGCTTCACTACAACACAAGTTGGAAAGATAAAGAGGGAAATCGCAGCGACAACTCAAAGAGAGCCACCCTACCATGCTACATGAGCAGCTGTGTGAAGTGATGACCCGCACAGCGGGAGAAAGGAGAGAAAGACATGAACACGGCGCTGAGATGAACAGCTGATATTAATGACATGAGAGGAAAGAAAAAGGAAGCCCGAGCGGACTGAAAAGCAGGAACGATGGGAACAACAAAATCGACAACATCGGCATACAAAAGCGAGAACAGAGCCTTTATGTTCTCTTGTTTTGTGTTGTTGGCTATTCATGCATATGTGATGCAGCCTGACCCTGTCCACCTGCACGTCCCCCCCCCCCCCAATGACCTGAAACGCTTTCTTGCACACATCCAGTACATAGATTGTAAAAGGCAGCCGGTGACTCACCGCGGCGCTTGTCTTTGATGCCTCCATAACCGCTTCAGAAACTCTGGCAGGGCTCACTTGAAAAGCCTATGAACACACACACATACACACAGAGCCTTACTGGTCTGGCCTGCTGATGGACGGAAGTATTATTGCCCCTGCTCAGTCCGGCAACTGGTTTTCAGCCTCTCTCATGCTTATCTCTCTTGCTCTGCCGGGTAAATGGGTTGGAAGCACCTCGGAGAAGGTGAGGGTGTCTATGTCAGACTGCCTATTCTCTGTGCACTGATAGCTTGCTTTACTCGGGAGCTTGTTGCGTCAGGCAGTCGCAGAGGCGCTTGTTTGGTGTGTCAGCAGTTTAAAATTCAAACTCACCCAGCAAGGACAGATGGGGGTCATTAATTAAAGACTGAACAGTCGAGGATGATTTATACATCAAAACCAAGTATCACCTCCCAGGAGACAGAAGACAAGCTGCCAGGGGTGAACGAGCTTGGAGCCCAATTGAGTGAGAGAGAGAGAGAGTGTGTGACTGATAGCGAGTGGAAGGAAGGAAGGCAGGAAGGAAGGAAGGAAGGAAGGAAGGAAGGAAGGAAGGAAGGAAGGAATAAAAAAAGAAAGAAAGAAAAGAAAGAAACAAGATATATGCAAATGAAAAAAAAACAGAATGAAGGAAGAAATAACATTCAGAAATAAAGAGAATAGCAATGCAGGAAGGAAGAAAGGAAAAAGAAAGAAAGAAAGAAAGAGACAGAAGGTAGCATCAAAGAAGTAAAGAAGGGAAAAAGAAAATAGGGGAAGAACACAAGAAAGAAACAAGAAAGGAAAGATATGTCAATCAAAAAAGAAAGCATAAAAAAGAAACAAATTAAGGAAGGAAGAAAGTTAGGGTGGAAGGAAGGAAAAATAATAGCAAATGAAAGAAACAAGGAAAGAATGAATGCAACAAAAAAGTAAGAAATACAGAGAAAAGAAACAAAAGGAAGGAAGGAAGGAAGGAAGGGAAGACAGAAGTATATTAAAGAAACAAAGAAAGAAAAAGGGAAGGAAGGAAGAAAGGAATAAAAGAAAAGAAAGAAACAAGGAAGGAAGGATATATGTAATTAAAAATGAAGAAAGAAAGAAAATAAAGAAGGAAGGAAGGTTGGAAGAAAAGATGAAATGAGCATCTTAAGTAAGAAAGAAAGAAAAGGAACAAACTAACAAGTGAGGGAAGGAAAAAAAAGGTGGAAGGAAGTATAAAAGAAAACAGGAATCAGCAAAAAATAAACAGAAGAAAGGAAAGGAAAGGAAAGGAAAGAAGGAACAGTGAAAGAAAGAGTGGAGTGGCCTCAGGACAGCAGACCTAGTGTGGTTTGGGCTGCACAAGTCTGAAGTACACACTCATTAAAGCAGACACTAGACTTCAAAGACACAGACACAGCCATGCAAGAGGAAGAGCAAAGAGAGAGAGACTAAAGAGAAAGAGAGAGAGAGAGAGAGAGAGAAGCACACATAAAAACTCTGCTCTAAAATGAGACAAACGCAGTGCTGCAGCACACAACTGACACTGTGACATGACTGACAGGAATAAAGCAATGAGTGAATGAGAGTGAATGATTTGAAGGACTGACTATCTATGCTGCGTTGTGGGAGGATTTACTGAACCTGAATTACATATTAGCAACTGATTCACCAAGAGAATCAAATAATCAAATGAATCAGACTCGGTTGGAAAGCTCAAGTCCAAATGATTCCCAGTTTGACTAGCCCTTGTTATCAGATAAGAGATTATCCCAGATACAGAGGGAAGGTGAGATATACAAGATATTTGCTAAGTTGCTGTTTGATGCTAACACTGTAGGCGTTACACGCTTTAACAGGCGTGTGCCGCGTCCATTAAGTTCTGGGTCAGAGCAACAACAACAAATTCTGAAAAAGAATTACATCCTGAGGCGAGAAAACAGACTTCAAAGTGGGTGTGTTTAATTATTCTGTGATCCTCTCCTCTTGTGTTTTTTTGAGGGAACACAATGCGGAAACACAGCAACCATGCTAACAACGGGCGGCTGAGTGCGTGCATGTGTCAGCAACCAGAGCCTGCTGGGAAATGTCGCTCGCACCGGATAATATTCCAAACCAGCACTCTCCAGAGACTCGCAAACTCGGTCTAATGAGAAGCCACTGCTGTTTCTTACCAGCCTCTGCTCTTCTAATTAATTAGACAGAGTCATTTAATTCTGTCTACATTACCCTTGTTTGAGGCTTGTCTGGGGAGTACCATTAAGCTTTTAATGCAGTGGAATACGCCCCTTCTCTCCATCAAAAACAAAAAAATCAATCCCATAATGCCTTGTTTAAAGCTTTGACCCTGTCAAACCGTCTAGCAAGCCTATACATCTAATCCAAATGAAAATGTACTGTTGTGGTTGGACATTGCAGGTGTGCTTTTCATGACTACATATGTTCCCTATGGAGTTTTTTTTTTTTTTTTTTTTTTACATGGAATAATTTTATAAAAAAGACTTTTTGACATAATTTTTTCCTTCTATATTGAGTTAATACTGCAATTCTGGCTTTTTTTCTCAGAATTCTGAGCTAACATCTTGGAGTTCTGACATTTTTCCTCTCAGTTCAGGGTTCACAATGTTTCTAAGAATACTGAAATAACACCCCACAATTCTGAGTTAACATCTTGCAATTCTGACTTTTTCGCAATTCTGTCTTTGGAAAAAAAGACAGAATTGTGAGATGTTAACTCAGAATTCCAAGAAAAATTCTCACAATTCCGACTTTTTTACACTTCTGTCTTTTTTTCCTCAGAATTCTGAGAATTTTTCTTGGAATGCTGAGTTAACATGTTACAATTTTGACTTTTTTTCTCAGAATTCTGAGTTAACATCTTGCGATTCTGACTTTTTTTTCTTAGAAATTATCAGCTAACACTGTGCAATTCCCATATTTTCCTCTTAATTCTAGTTGTAAGACATAAATTCTGAGATACTGTAAAAAGTCACAATTACCTTTTTCTTTTTTTCTTTCTTTCTTTTAAATAAGTGATGGAAATAAGCTTCCATACTTCCCTGACTTCACATTCTCTAATAAGCTGAGATTGGTGTCCATCTGTGTATTCCACTGGGAACAGATCATCAGCCTGAAGACCACAGACAGGAAGACATCAGACTTCACAGACTAACAGGCTTGAAGGTTAAAGGGACGAGCGTCAGAGGAATTGCTTGCTCCCGTGGGGAAGACAAATCCCTTGAGGGAAAAATGTGCTTCATGCAAAACAACTTAAGAGGAATGTGTTTGAGTTAATTACACCCACTGAGGACATTAAATAGAAAGGAATTGCTCAGTTAGACAATCATTAATTTTAATCAAAAGCAGGGCTTCTTTAAGCAACACAGAGACGCCTCCGCTTGTTAGAGTCTAACCCCGACAGACATTGGTTAGGTTAGGTAATCATATTTTATTTGATGTAAACAAAATCAAGGCAGTAAAGAATTAACGAATATTCATTACATGCCAAGGTCACAAAAAATTTACAGTGAGGGCAGTTTTCTTTACTGTGTTTGCTGTATTAAGTTAATATTGACAATTTAGCCAGGAAACACTAAATATACCCTAGTGAAAAATAAATATACTTAAATGTATTTGAATTACATTTATTTCATGCTTAGTATACTAAAATTACATTTCCATATTTATGTACTTAATAAAATGCCATGCAATTGTACTTTTAGTATGCTAAACTGGTATACTTAAATTCTGCTAAATTGGAACAACTAATTTTGTACTTAATGCAGTTTAATTGTGCGGAAGTAGTGCTGAAGTCCTGTTAAAGACATACTTAGTATATTTTTAATTGCGCTAAAGTGGAACTATTGCAAGTATACTTCAGGCAAACTTTAAATATTTTGCATTTAAAGGGCAATATTACACAATCCTCATTAAAAGTGACATAAACACACATTTTAGGCTTATCAATAAGAAATATGCATTGTGCACAAGTAATACTCCAAATAAAGTTTAATTAACATTTTTATATCAGTAGGTCTCGAGTTATCTGTCAGTAAATATGTTAATAAATTTGAACTATACTTAGTATGAAATAAATATATTTTAAATATATTACCTTTTTTACTTGGGTAAATAAAAAAAATTGCTATGATGTAATTTCCACCAAAAATTGTCTCAAATAATGTTTTTTCTTTCAACATTTACTGTACTTATTTTAGAATATGACATCATTCTTAAATTGTGTGCAATTTTCTATGTGCGTATTCTTCAGCTGTGTGCATTTATGTATTTTTGTGTGGTGTGTGTGTAATTATAACATGCTAGATATGAAATTAGTACAAAAGAGACTACCCAAAATGTCATAAAATACAAAACATAAATTAAGGTGTGGTTGAAATATACAAAAAGAAAAGACAAAATTCTCCTATGACTATACTGTTGGATAATGTCATTAGACAGAGTGTGAATGTGTTCTTTAGGATGTAAAACATGGCTGAGAAAGTATTCTGGAATAGCAGATTTTATCATTTAAACAAAAAGCTGTTTAAGGTTTGAGTACACTATAAAACTTTTTCCCAGATTTATGCTCAGATTTCTTGAACCGAGCTAATACATTTTGCAGAAAAGCATATAGTGTATGATGGGCACAGACTTTTTAAGCTTCAGACTATGAATCCATCAGTTGGAGGAACATCAAACATGTTATTTTGAGCTTATTTTAGAACAGTTTTCATTTGTCATGCATTTTTTTTGTGTGTGTGTGAGAAGCCTTTAATGTCTTGTAGTGTGTGATACTCAGTATCTTGATGTTTTTATTTGTAACCGTTTAAGTCAGCAAATATAAGATCTCTAGTGTTTAACAACAAACTATCTGCGTGATGTGTTCCAGTCTTTACTCTAACCGTAAATCTATGTTTTTTTTTAAGGTAAAGTTCGTTTACCTATAACAGCGTTTTTTTTAACCTAAAACTTGCCAGAAAACTGCCAGAAAGAGAGGCTTACAGCTTTTTTAGTCAAGCCATTATCTCCTTTTACTGCGTGCCTGGGAGGCTGATATTGGCGTCTGCCTGAAAGAGGAACATGGAGGTCACAGCTAATGGCCAATGTGGAGCAGGAGTGAACTCTGGGTCATCGCAGTAGAGGTCGCAGCATAAAAAAAAAGACATGCAAAGATGATGAAACTACATGAAAACAATGCACGGCAGAGGCTGTTACACAAAAAGCCTAAGCCCTTGAGAAGCTCGGATGCAAAATGGAGCTCGCGGTTTATTTATAGCTGCAAAACTTCTGAGACTCTTTTGGAAAGATACCGTCTCCTCCATTTGACTTTGAACCCCATCCGAACCCAACCCTGCACGCTCCCTGTAATCATAAGCCGAAGACAACTTTCAGCCTGACATCCGTCTTTGACAGGCAGCATCACAAACGGTTTATTCAGAAAATTAATTTGCAGAAACAAGCCTTGGCTCATCTGCCAATGAGTTAAGTGCTATCAATTTGGACAAGCATGGGAATGCTAAAGACTGACTCACGTGGCATGTCTGCTAAATGGCTTTACATTTCATTTGTGTAACACAATTAACTGCTGTAGATTTTCCCGGGATCTGAATGACATGGTGATTCACTTTCTCTGGAACGCTGTACTCGCTGGTGATGAATCGAGCGGTTTGATTGGCCTTGGGGTTCAGGCTTGTCTCGTTCTTCAGTTTGAAATAACACATGAGTCCTGAAGCCCAAAACATTTGGCTGCGGATTTGGTAAAACGTACACAAGTGTGCACAGGTGCACGACTTATATCACCACCCAGGAATGCTGTACGCTGCCTCTGGACTCTCATTAGTCTGTGAAAAGTGGTGTTATGAATTCAAGGTGAACGAGGGTGGGTACAAAGCAGAGGTGGAGAGAAAGACAGCACTGTTGTGTATTCGACACCATAAATTATGCCTGTGCTCGGGGAGCAACAACAAATCTACAATTGGCGCTATTGTGCGGTTTGTTGTTTTAGTCGACAGCGTACACCCTGGAGATATCGTGCATGCCATAAATCATTCGCCGGGGGCTCGAATGAACTAAATGAATTGTTCTCATTTAAGTTCTCATTGAAACCCGCATCAGGTCTGTTCTTTCTTTTCTTTCATGCTAATTCAGCTAATGTTAGATAACACGTACCTGCTATTATGTCTTTCAGGTCTGAGGTAAAAGGTTTGAGTGCTCCTCAACTCACAGAGAGTGATGTTTTCTGGCATATCTGTCATATATATTCACTCTTTCCCTCTCTTGAAACAGTCAAGCATTCACTAAACAAGCTTATTTAGTTGCAGAACAAAACACACCTCCTTTTTATGCAAATTGGGCTCAGTATAGTTTCACACCATATTCATACGAAAAACATTGAAATTCATCCGATACGTTCCTGAATGATGGCTGTGAGAAGATTAGAACTTGTTCAGTTCAGGCAAGTTTGAGTTTGTCATTTATTACTCCTTTGAACACGAACTGGCTGATGTTAATTCGTCTTTTTCTGACACTTCCCATAATCCATCTCCCTCGGAGACCTACATGTTTGTAAGATCTGCGGAGTAGGACCTGCCAAGGGGAAAGTCTCAAAACAAACGTGTCCTTCTCAATTGGAAATCCATAAATCCATAGATTAGCATTACACAAAGCAAGAGAAAACATGATTTCGCTCTCTTCAGGCAGAGCACATGGGGAGGCATGTGCAGGGACTTGCCGTTTGAAACGTTCAATTGTGGCTGAAGGGTGAGTCACGCTGTCGCCCTGCATCAGGAGATCTTCTGTCCTCATCTTTTACATTTGTCCATCTCTCTCACTGTCCTGTGACTGCTGAGAAAGAGCAAGGATGCCAACGGCTAGAGCAAGATTGGGTCAAATGTTGGCAAACTGAACAGCACCATTTTTTTTTTTACAGTGTATACAACTGTATTAAAATCTCTTATATATCTTCTATGTCTTCTCATACTTTTTTTCATTAATTTGCACAGCTTTAAGACTCTAATTTTGAGTCACTGCCAGTGTATTTTATTTCATTTTTGTCGTTTTATAAGCTTTATACCTTAATACATTTCATTATTATTATTTGAGCAAAAAACTTTACAAACAAGTAAGCAAATATAGTGATTACAATATTTTAAATAATATGATAAAATAATAATAATACATTAAACACTAATAAATAATAATAAGAAAAAGGATTCAGTGACTACAATGCTTATTTCTTGACTGAAATTAAACCATAGACTTTAAAAATATTTTTAATAAACATAACAATTTTATATACATATAATAAAAAATAAATTTCATACTACAATGCTTATTTCTCAAACAAAACCATTAACTGACAAAAAAAAAAAACATTTATAAATAAATTTACTACTTTCAATCTCTTTAATAAATATAAAAAATATCTACAAATACATAGGACACAATAAAAATGTAAATAATATTAAGATAATCAGTTTAAAACATTAATTATCCTGGAATTTTTATTTTATTTATTTATTTATTTTTAAAAATTCTTTCTTTCTTTCTCTTTTTTTTTTATCTCTCTACTATACATACTATAATATACAGTATCTTTCAATGTGTCATTTATTTTTTAATTCTTTCCAGTTATTAAACCACACAAAATACTATATGAGGACTTTTCTGACACAGCCATTTATTAGGATGTTTGATATTGAAAATCTGCCAGTTATTAAGTCATATAATAATTTACGATTGTTCTTTATCACACATCTTGCAAGCATTTTAAGAAAATGCAAATCTTGTCTTAAAATTGCATCCTTACCAATTACATTCTTAATATTTGTGTACATATATATATATATATATATATATATATATATGTATATGTATATAAAACCTTAAAAATTTACCACAGTAAATCAAGACAGATATGTACACGAGCATCTGCTTCTGGCAGTCTGTTTGCTGCAGCCTCCCACAAGGAAAAAAACACACAATTTCAAAAGGCACAATAGCAGATGAATAAAGCACAACACACAAAAATTGCACTGACATCTCCTGATTCATCACAGCAATCCTGACAAAAAGATTTCAGAGGCAGCTGCCCCTAACACACTAAAGCTCTGACCTCAGCAACACTATAATCTAGAGCTGGACTGGAAGATGACTTGAAATTCAGCCGGTCATTGCTGTTGTGAGCTGTACTCAGTGGCCTGCAGAATACAGAACGACTTCACACAGACAAAACTTCTCTGAAGTGTAAACATGTTTTCAAAGGCGGATAAAAAGTGTTGACGCCAAGAGTGACAAGTGCTGCTTTCTTTAAGGGTTCACAGCAAAGACACGGCCTAGTTCTCAAACCGCAGGAGACCGAGATGGGCATTTGAGATGCACAACAGGGACGACTGTAGTCTCATAGCAGCAACAGACACAGAAACTACTGTATCACTGCTCCAAACTACAGTTCTCCCTGTCTAATTGGCTACATAAGAGTGAAAAATCCCTTTGATGGGCCTTTAAAACACTCTGGATGGTAGTCTCCCAACCACACAGCTCTTTATGAGATATTCTGTCAGAACTGTGTGATCTGGGTTTTAAAAAAATGCAGGCGAGCTATAACGACGACAGATGCTGAGTCGTGAAAGCCTCTGCAGAACATCCAAACCAGTAGATGTGTGTATGTAATAAATACTACTGAGAAATACTTGTGCCAGACGAGACACTAACTACACCTCGACACATGCTATTTCTGAACAATCTGTAGGATGACTTCCTGAAAACTACACAAACTGTGTTGTTTTTATGTGTTCTTTTATCATTTTTATTAGTTTTCTATTTAGCCTTAATTGATTTTTATTTCAGTTTAGTAATTCAACAGTTCAATTCAAATGCAATATTTCATCCTGTTTTTTTTCCACCCCAAATCGAAAATTCTGTCATCATTTACTCATTCTTAAGTTGTTTCAGATCTGTATGCATTTCTTTCTCCTTCGTTTTCCTTCTTTATTATTACTATTATTATTAATTAAATAACTGTTCGGTTAACAATACTCTTCAAAATATATTTTATTTTGATCAGAGGAAAAAAGGGAACACATGCAGGTATGAAACAAAAAACTTGACAGTGAGTAAATAATGACAAAATACAAATATTTGGGTAAACTATCACTTTGTTTTGGTGAAGTTTCATGTGTAATATTCAGATTTTATTGTATTTAATCTGTATTTCATAACAAAAACTATTTCTAATAATTTTAGCTTTGATAAACAATTACAACACAATGTAGGAAATCCCTGTGCTGAATAATTTGCAAAAAAAAATAAAAAATAAAAGAATATGTGTGAAAAATTATTTCAGACAAATGAATGAATCAAATCAATGATGTATGTGTCTGAATCTGTACTGCTCTGGCACCTCACTGAACTCTTGATACACTGAGTGTGAGTTGAGCCACTTATATGTTTATAAGCAAATGAAAAAAAGCACAAATGTCAGGCATGTCAGAACTTCTCCAGAACCCCAAAACACCCTCAGACCCCAGAGGGTTAAGCAGAGACCTGCATTACTTCGGTATAGAAAATGGCTTCTCGGACATATCTGCTGAATGCTGTAAAAAAATGCTGCTGCAATCAGTTGAAACAACTAAAAATTAGTTGATATCCAACTTAATTAAACATAATTTTAAACATAGTCAAGAAATGGCTTATTTTATAGAAATGCATTATAACTTATTCTAAGTCGTGATAATGTCAGTGTCAGTAATTTGTTTTTACAGTGTAGACAAAGTCTTAATAAACATTACAGTTAAAAATGTCTCAGAGTAAATAATGAGCTGCAATCTGCTAAATGCATGGCAGTGAACATTTAACAACTAATGGTACAAAACGTAAAAATTAATTCAACATGCAAATGGAACTTCTTACATCTTGTCTATGAGGCAGTGCAGCAAAACTGGATTGCTCTCATTATAATCAATGAAGCTGTCTACACTGCATGTGAGATGTTGCTTGTTAGTGTGTAACAAGAAAGACAGCAAGAGCAAAAATCTATCAGAGCTGCTCTGCTGGAGGAGGAAGAAGGCTATGTGAAACAATATAAATATATATATACACACAATGTCTTTGTGCCAAGATATCGCTCGAGTCCAGTACAGCTAGGCTTTTCATTTTATGGACAAACTGAGACATTTTTCAAAATATCTTCTTTTGGTTTTAATTTGGAATGACTTGAAGATGAGTAAATAACGACATTGAAAGGTTAGTTCACCACAAAATGAAAAGTCTGTCATTAATTACTCACTCTCATGTCTTTCCAAACCCATAAGACCTTTGTTCATCTTAGGAACACAAATTAAGATATTTTTGATGAAATCGGAGAGATATCTGACCCTCCATAGACAGCAATACATGAAGTGATCCCAGATCCAGAAATGTAGTAAAAACATCAGTTCATGTGACATCAGTGGCTCAACTTCAGTTTTTTTGCACGAAGAAAACAAAAAAAACATAATTTACTCAACTATTCTATTCTTCTCCCCTGACTTACGTCTTCCACCATTTCGGAGAGTATCACAATGCACGTCGTGATGCGTATCATAAAAATACGAAGATCAACGAAGGTCTTATGGGTTGGGAACGACATGAAGGTGAGTAATTAATGACAGTATTTTCATTTTGGGGTGAACTAACCCTTTAAAGGTTGGAAAACACTGCATGAAAACATAACAACTTTGGCGGTTGTTTTCGGTGTCTCTCCATATTTTTCAGAATCTCAAATGCAGCATTTATTAAGAGGATATGTCAAGTTAAAAAACAGCTCAACTTTTGACATGTAGCACAGAGGATCAACGTCAGCTTTAAATCAATGGACCAATCATATGAATCTGGGGATGTGATGAGCGACTCGAGTGCATTCAGTGCCTAGCAATGGGAGTTAATGTACCTCTAAACATGCCTTCTGTTTAATTCCACTGTGCTCTGTCTCGCTGCTTTTAACGCAAGAGCACATTCTGGATGGCCCCTCGGAGGGTCCCTTACATGAGTATTTGTTTATGACAACGCTCTGACAAACAAAAGCCCTTTTTAGACCGCATTAATTTTGTATGGAGAGGTGAGGCGGAGTAATATAATAATTACCAGACTCTATCCATTATTTTAATCCCATCTTGAATTGGCCATGTCAGTAATTTTTCTGACTTCTTAAAGATTGTGAATTCTCATGCTGGAAATGGTTACACCACCTTTTACTTTTAACAAAATGTTCTAAAACAAAATAAACAATCCACCTTTTAATGTTCAATCTTGTCTGATGTTCACAAAGCAATCTTGTGAGAATTAATATGCTGGCAAAAGTCTCCCACATTTCATTACGCTACTGCTGTACATCAAGAGTGGACTCTGATGAAAATAAAAACTACATTATAGCATTTTCACTGAGTGCTTTTTATTTTGAAAACATTTCAAAATTTTACTTATGATCAATAATTTAAATGCAAATAGCATTTGTTATTTGTGTGGAAAAGTGGAAATGTTTTTAGTTTATTCATAGCCTTTTGCATCTAATTTTACAGGACAGAGCATGAGACATAGCGCAGACTGGACTCAAACCCACATTCCCCTGAGCGCAGCAGCTTTTATGTGTCACGACACACAAGCTTGTGAACTACCCACTGTGCAATGGTTTCAAACTAAGCATGTCATTTTGTGATTGGAACAAGGAGACAAGAGGAAGTTGCAAGTGATTGTACATTGTTCAAAGACTGTTGTCTGCTTCGTTCTTTGAACAAATGTTTCAAAAGAAAACAAAAAAAGAGAATCAGATACTAGGGCAATGTGCACTGTGCAAATTCTCATACTTGTTTAATGTCCACTGCAGGATTATAGATTCAAATATGCAAGCAAGACTTGTATTTTACTGAATATTCAATACCAAATATATGATTATGCTTCATATTAAGGATTTTATGCATACGAAATGAAATAGCTACAGTAAATGAGTGAGAGCAATGCATAAATGCAATAAACAAAACCATTCGAGTGATTTCAACATAGATCACTTATCTTGTGCAATAACTGATGTTAAACATTACATATGTCCAGAAAAAAATAACTTGTCCTAAAACCTAATCCTGTCCTAAAACAGTTTAAGACATTTTTTATTTATGATTAATCCAATGACATTTTCATAAAACAACATACTAATCTTTGCAAATCCTTCAAACAGCTGCTTAAGATTACATGTTTATATATATATCTATATATAAAGATATATATATAAAATCATGCTGTCAAACGATTAATTATGTTTTTGTGTGCATAATATATGTCTAATTTAAAAATACACACACAATGTGTGTAAAGAAATGTATGTATATTTACATGTATATATTTATTATTCTAATAAAATTATATTATATACAGTGGGGCAAAAAGGTATTTAGTCAGCCACCAATTGTGCAAGTTCTACCACTTAAAAAGATGAGAGAGGCCTGTAATTTTCATCATAGGTACACCTCAACTAAGACTTCCAGAAAATCGCATTGTAGGATTTTGTATGAATTGATTGGTAAATTCCTCTGTAAAATAAGTATTTGGTCACCTACAAACAAGCAAGATTTCTGGCTCTCACAGACCTGTAA
>JAUMHE010000016.1:4347816-4374850 GCA_032359235.1 Enteromius mattozi
ATATATGGTTTTATATAGTTATAAGCAAAACATCAAATTAAAGAAGCGTTTAATTTTTATCCGATTAATCAAAAAAAATAATCGACCAACTAATCGATTATCAAAATAATCGTTAGTTGCAACCCTACATTCATTTGTAAACTGTTACAAGTATTGCATACACAAACTATGAAAACGTGCCAATTAAATGCTTAATTTCTATATCTGAAAAGTTACAAACTGTAGCAGTCAAGTTTTGATTAAATATCTGGTTTGAATGGTAACAATTTATAATTTCAAAAATGTCCGTGTTCAAAAACACGGACTATCGCAGTAAAATAGTTTTGATATTGAGGGTCACAGTCAATGTCCTCTGAATACGGGTGTCAGCTGTGACTGCACACAAAATCTGCAGCTTTCATTACTCTAAATGAGGAGTATTTCCATAGTGCTTAAATTTATAAGCATGACATATTGCCTCCTGCATTATCTCCTCTGAACACCTTGGGCTAAAGGACCAAACCAGGCCAACGTGGCTGTAGTAGGGAAATCTGGCAGAGGCTGAGGTGGAAGGAAAGCCCAGTTCATATCAAGCACCTTTTCAGCTGACTTGCTCTTTTGGCTTTAAAAATTTAAGGAGCATTTTGAAAATGACCCCAGCGGCCTACTGATGGCTCACTGAATGCAGCAGAATTGGGCGAGTTGGTGTCTGCTGAGCTGGGCTCATATATCTGTGAGAAGATAGACGGCTTCCCTAAGGAGCTTAGAGTAAGAGGCCCAACCGCCAAACGGGGTGGAACTTTAATCAAAGCTGACTGCTGCGACTTGCAACTTTTCCGAAATAGAAATTAAGCCTTTAATCGCCACTTTTTTTTTCATATTTTGTGTTTTGGCCCTGTAAAACCTAATCCCTGAGTGTTTGCGAGAGTGCTGTCATGCTTTGAAGGCCTGGCTGTCCGACGTTACTCATGTAAGTCACGTTCAAACGCAGGAGATGGGGTGGGATCAATAGGCGGATGGAAGATGCGCGCTGAGTGCAATGGACAGCGAACGCTGAAACATAATATTTGTCTTGGCTCCTTTCTGCAGCTGTTTAGAAGTGAAGAGTGCGTGAAGAGGTGTTGATGAGGTTTTAAAAGAATGGCAGCTCATTAGCTTCCTGAAGTATAGCACACAAAGACTGAAGTACCTGCTCTTCAATCAATTAGCTGCCTGTAACAAAGCGTCTGAGAGCATCAACACTAAAAACATAATTTTCAAAAAGATTTTTACACACTGCCATTCAAAGGTTTGAGAACGTAAGATTATTTTTTTCATACAAAGTTTTTGAAAGAAGCCTCCTAGGCTCATCAAGGCTAAATTTATTTAATCTAAAATGCAGTAAAATATTAATGTTGTAAAAATGTTGTATTACTACATTATATATTAAATCATTTTCTATATTATATTGTTACAATTTGAAATATGTTTTCTATTTGAATATATTTTAATGCAATTTATTATTAGCAAAGCTATTTATTTATTTATTTATTTACAATCTTCAGTATCATGTAATCCTATTAGAAATCATTATAATATGCTGTTTTGATTGTATTTATATTGTAAATTGTATATTACGATTTACTAATTTACTGCAGTTCGATTGAGATTATTTGGAGTGAACTATGAAAAACTAGATTTTTGAATCTGTTTTTGCAAATGAACTCTTATGTTCATATTTAAGCATATTTTTTTGCAGTTCTATATATATATATATATATACAGTATATTTTGAACAATAATGTGGTTAGCTTGATTAAATGTACCTTTGTGATGAAGAAAATTAACCAGATGAAAATTGAAGTAATCTTAAAGTATACTTTATATATGCTGAGAAAAAAGGTAAAAAGGTAAATGTAATCATAGGTAAAATTAACTGTAACACAACTATAATCTCTATTACTTTCTAATGAAAACTACTTACAGTCGTCATAAGCCTCTGTTCTCAGGCCTACATAATTAAATATTCAATTTAAACAGCCTCAAACTTAACATGTCTCTGCATTTCTAAATAATTACTGAACATAGTAAGTTCTGTTCAAAACACATTCTAAAAACACTTTTTATTATTTAGCAAAAAATTACTCCGGGCTAAATGAGCATGTGCACACCTACACCTCACTACAACTTTATTGAAGAAGAGCCTCCGGTTTGGCTTCACAATAATATGCAAGTCTGTGACTGTTGACTAGGAAACGGCAGAGCTCATCTAAACGCGTGGAACAGTTTGAATCATCATCATCCACCGTGAAGCTTACGTACAAACAAGGATTTCTCATTTTACTTGAGCCGGAAGAAGATTAAAAGTTTGAAGCCCTGAGCCCTGACGGCGTCTTTGCTCTCTCTCGCTCCCTCTCTTCAGGTTGTGGATTGGAAGTTTAAAGTTAGACAGGTTCAAAGCCTTGGCAGGGGAAACATTCAAATAAGCCTCTGCAACGTAGATACAAACCCCAATCCAGACGTTTTGCATTAAAAGTGCATTAAAGTGCATTTTAGACCCGGTGTCTTCTTTTAGGCCTAGCGCAACTTAAAAAAAAACAAAACAAAAAAAACGAGTCAATATTGTTACAGGTTCAGTGCGGAATGCATACAACAAGCATCTATGGCACAAGAGGTAATTATGGATAGAACATTCCAGGGAGTAATTCAAAACCGAGGTAATCCTCTCAGTCCGCCGGGATTCCTAGAGGAAATTAAATGTCGATCTGGATGTTGTAACCTTTGCATACCGCCAGCCTCTTTTCTGTTTCCCTGCAAGAAGACCTTGGGACAAAAGAGGAGCAACTTTCTCAGGTATCGACTTTCAGCAAAACACAATGAACTCCATCTAGCACAATCCAGGCAGTTTCAGCAGAGCTGCATTCGTTTTCTTCAAAAACCAGATGGGGCGAGCGTCAATGATCGGAATGTCCTTTGTGTGAGCTGGTGTGAACAAAGAGGTCAAATGGGATCCGAGATCACAGGGAGATCACATGTGCCCTCTGTGCTTGCTATTACAATGCTGATGTAGAAGTCAATGGCGGCCTATTCAGGGGAGCCAGATTACGACGGTGTAGAGGCTTCTACATGGGCTCGTATTTACAAATCCACCCCATGAGAACTTAACAAGCACATAATGCCAGCGGCCTTAACCTGCTCTTCTGTAGTAACTCGACCTTTTTTGGGATAATTGAGGTAACGGGAGGCTGAGGAAACTTGCTCTGAAGTTATGGTGGCATTGAAAAAACAAGGCACGGATGTAATTCTGGCCTTCTGCAGCTGCGAATGATTAAATTGACGGGCACGAGTGTATTCACAGGTTGGGAGCTCTGTGTGAGCTTCTGTATTTTAGCCCTGATTCAGCAATCAGGGTCTTTGTAGCAGGTCAGCATTGCATTTCAGTGCCGAACAGAGAATGGCTTTAGGGACTGCAGACTCATCTAATATGATAATGAGTTGTGCTCAAAGGAACAGCTGGGCAGTTCTGGCTGCTACTATGCATGAAGCGTTCCACTATGAAGGCCAACAAATATCGCAAAGAATGAGTTAGGTTGATGCTAATGAAATGAAATTAGCTTACTGAAGAGAAGAAAAAACAAGTTTGCATAAATGATGGTAACAATACATGATGCAGGACAACAAAGATTTGAGATCACCTTGAACTATTTCACTCAAAACCGGTCAACATAAAACCTTTCTATTTCTCACTTAGCTGCTTCTATAATAAAGAGCTAATAACAATGAATACCGCTGTGTAAGGCAAGACACTGCAGGCAATGGTCAATTTGTGGGCAATTTAGCTTTTTCTTCAATGGAAAGAAAACATCCAAAATACATTTTTATCTTGTTGAACTTTATCTATTTGAGTCTACAGATTTCAATTTAAAAGCTGCTTTCTCCACTTTACTAGCATTACATACACAACATTCCACTTATGTTCTGAAGGTTTTTGTTCATACATCATTTTTCATATGGTTTGTTTGGTACATTTTTTTCTGCTTGTTGACAATATTTTCTGATTTACGGAGTGAGAATAAAAAAGGTATAAAAATGACAAAATGAATGAAACTTTGAGCCTAGCTTTATCCAATGTTATATGTAAATATGCTCCCAAATTAGTGCATATTTAAAGGTACTGAAAACTTGTTATCTGGCAGTCCATGATGTAGATTTTTTCATCAGAACATATTTAAGAAATTCAGCATTGCACATCTTAATGTCCAAAAAACAGCATGTTTGTCAGAAACAAATAAGAAGAAAACAGTCTCTTTTGGACAAAATCAAAAATAACACTTCCTCCAGAGAA
Organism: Enteromius mattozi; assembly: GCA_032359235.1. Lineage (NCBI taxonomy): Eukaryota > Metazoa > Chordata > Actinopteri > Cypriniformes > Cyprinidae > Enteromius > Enteromius mattozi. The sequence goes on from JAUMHE010000016.1 coordinate 4,352,120, forward strand.
AAAGTTCACACTGTGTTGTCCTCTTACATCAAAATCGTCCCACATATTTGCTTAAAACTCTTTTAAGCAGTTTTAAATGGTCGTAAATGGTGCGTTATCTGTGCATATTTCTCTCCTGATTCATACGCAATGACTTTTACACTAGAGAAAGAAATATTATGGATAGTGAACAAAAACAAAATATCTAAATTATGAATTTGTTTATTACAAACATGCAATTTTTCACTTTACGAGACATTAACTGATACACTGGAGTGGTGTGGATTACCCCTGGGATGGTTTTATCAGCTATTTGGACTCTCATTTTGACAGTACCCATTCACTGCAGAGGGTCCATCAGTGAGCAAGTGACGTACAGTAAAGCTAAATTTCTCCAAATATGTTTTGACGAAAAACAAACTCATCAACATCTTGGATGGCCTGAGGACGACTACATTTTCAGCAAATTTAAATTTTTGCATGAACTTTTCCTTTAATTAAACAATGCCTCATTTGCATATTTAAACATTAAATTACAGAAAACTTGCAACACCAAGTAAACTGCTATTCTTCCTGCAATCAATCAACTGCTGAAGCATGGCTTTATCTATCGGTTACATTTATTTACTTTTTAACCTGGGGTGTCTTGCCTTAAGAATCAAGTTCAGGACTCACCTTGAGCTTGTCGAAGCGATCGCTGAGCGAGGTGACCTGATGCTCGCGGTGCCGTCCCACCAGCTTGCAGAGAGCACATATCAGTTGGTCGTCCACCACACAGTACATGTTGACTTTCTCGTTCTCATGCTCCAGGCAGGCCAGCCCACGCAGCTGTGCATCCGCCACCGGCTCCACCAGACGATGGCTGGTGAAGGGCTTCTTATTGGGGTGCGTGGCCCGCAGGCAGCGGTCGCAGTACGACACCTCGCACGTCACGCATGTCTTGACGGCCTCCCTCGGGGGCTCCTGATCGCAGAACTGGCAGCCGACACGCTCTAGGGACATGGCACTACTGGCGGGGCTGCCCCTCGCGCTCCCGCCGAGCGTGGCGCAGTAGGGTCGCGGCCGGCGACTCTCGTTGGGGGAGTTTGGCCCGCTGATGGAGGCCTTCTGGAAACGGTCGATAATGTTCTGCAGTGTCACATTGCGCTTCAGGCCCTCCAGGCCGCGCTGGTTGAGCGTGATGACGTAGCGGCAGGTGGGGCACTGAAAGGCGGAGATGGACTCGAGAGGCTTGGTGCTGGAGCAGTGCGAGACCAGGATGCGGTGGGCGCAGTTGAAGCACAGGCTGTGGGCGCAGGGCAGCAGCAGGGGGTCCTCAAACAGTTCCAGGCAGATTGGACACGTCAGCTCGGACTCCAGTGTTTCCATCTTCAGTTGAACCGATCTAAAGGTGACATCAAATCCCACAGAAGCTGGTCAGTCACCTGTGCGGCGGATAGCTACGGGTTAGTGGCAAGCAACTTTAGCACGGCAAAAGCAGCAGAAAGAGAAATTCCGCTCAAAATCAAAAAGTCGGTGACCAAAGTATTTAACTTAATTGAAATCATTTAAATCAGCATATTGCTAACAATACAATTCAAATCAAAACTACATATATACTAAAAAAGAAAGTTTTAATAATCTTTTATCATTAAATTATAGCTACTTTTTCAACATATTATTTTATATTATATTATAAAGAATTCTAACGTAAATTACAAACCAAATATAGTGAAAAAAATAAACTTTCAACATGAAATTAATATATTTTAAATATTATATTATTATAAAGCAATTCAAATATATATATATATATATATATATATAATTATTTTATATTATATTAATAAATTCAAAACTAAATACACAAACAGAAAAAGATGAAACTACAGAAAATAATAATTTATCATGAAATGTAATTTGGTTGCAGAAAAATATGTAATATAGACATATAATTAAATTTTAAAAAATCACTAAAACCTAAGCAGAGCAGACATGTTTATATTACATTATGTTAAATTACTTCTATATTTCTTTTCATCACTGTTTTGGTTGTGTATTGATGCTGGGGTAATGTATGTATAAGAATAATAAGAATTATGCCAATAAAGTAATATTGGATACTGAACCAAGCTAGATTTGTGATGACAAAAGCTAAATTAGAAAATAAATCAAACTAAAATAACCTTGATGACAACGGGAAAAAGAGGAGGAAAATATTGATTTTGAGCGGAAAATCACTGAAGTTGTAAGCAGTTTGGTTAATGACAGCACACACACATTCAAAGCATTATCTCTGGCTCAATAGTGGCAGCGTGTGTAAGCTAATAGTTTTACAAGGAGAACATAAATGTCAAAACATGATCAAGGATTGCCTTCAAGCTGCATTGTCATCGTGACAGATGGGGATTAAAGAAGTCTTTCACTTCCATTCATACGCATATGCTCTGGGCTAGATGAAGAGTGAACACACACATGCGCACACACACACACTCACTCACACACCTGTTGGGCTTCAGCGAAGCAAATCAATGTCATCAAGCAGCATGTCCTCTGCCCATAAACTAAGACCCAATAAGATGCATCACTTCACTTAAGACAGTTTAAAGGAAAGCTAAACCCCTGAAGTAAAACCACTCCTGCGCATTTATTTTAAATCACATATTCGTGCCATGCTGCTGCTGTCTTAATGGAGGGGCTTTAGCAGATTACAATGTTTCTGCTTTGATGAATATGAATGGGCCCAAATCAGCACAGCACATCACTGAACACGGGCACCTGTGCCTCCAGCCTGCATGCTAAAATGTGTTTGTCTTTTCAGCTAATGAACTGTACTTCACATGGTGTGATGATACATCGCCTGTTTGGTTAACAGTCATATAAACAAGGAAATTATGAAGAAATCACACTATATAATGACATTTTATTATTACCTTTGAAGTAGGGATGTGCACAATTATATATTTATAAAATGGATTATTATTTGGGCATGTTTCTGACACCATGTGTAAAAAAAGGAAAAAGAAATGACTTTAAAAATGAAAAATGTATTATATTATTGAAGCAAACAATAAATACATCAAATAAATAAATAGATAAATTGTATAATAATATTATATGATTTATCTACTTATTTATTTGAATCATATAATAATAATGATAATAATAGCAATAACAATAATTATTATACAATTTATCTATTTATTATATATATATATATATATATATATATAATTATTATTATATTAAAATCAAATGTATTAACAACAACAATTATTATTATTATTATGCTTTAATTTTTTATTTCTCACTCTTGTTTCTATTTCTTCTTCTTGGGCCTGTGTGCAGCCATGTGACTTCATATTGATTGTGCTAGACCGCTCGGTGGCTTTTAACGATTTCCATCTCTGATGTTACATACAAATCAATGCAGAACTCCAAGCACACGTAAAAGGCTATGATCACATTGCCTTAGTCTATCACATTTCCCCGCACCTCCTGATCTAACCGCGACACTGTCCATCACCGTCCTATCATTCCCACATTAGGCTTCAGCTCCATCCTCTTAAATGGCTATTGAGCGTGTCAGAATCTTCAAGACACACTGCTCTACTGGAGCAGCAAGTTACTGCCATTTCTGACAAGCAACCTGAAGCCCCTGACTGCTGCTTGAAATTATCTGACAGGTCCTGTGAGGAGCCAAAAGCTCTTGAAGTCCGCAGACATCCTGAGATCTTGTACTAAACCTTTAACTCGACAGGCACTTATGACGGCGAGCCAAGAAGGGCATGTGATTAAAGCAGCAGTGGACCAGGTGGAAACCGGATGAAGTCATTACTGAAAAAATTAAATAACATGCAGATATATGGTAATAAGAGCTTGTGTCCTTGTGGAACAGTCACCTTGATGGATAGCAAGAGGATTCTGTGCAAAAAATAACCCTTGAAAGTTTGGGTTAAAGTTGTCGCAATTTTCCGGTACTGAAAATAACAACAAAAATATTGATATCATGTTAATTCTATGTCATAATATTGTAAATAATCTGCTTGACAGTAGGTGGTAGCATGGTACCTTAATGTTGGTTGCCATCCTTTATTAAATAACTGCCACTCAAAACATTAAGATGATAGACGAAAGTGAGACACCTGGAAAAAGTTTGGCCAGGTTGAGAGTTATTCAATTCTGTAAAAAATACAGGGTGACTGACACCCCAATGGTTGAAAATCTGATATCATGACAGTTTATTGGTTCTCATTGGCAAGTTAAACATCATTGACTCTTTGCTAAGCTCCACCCCCTAAGCTACTATAACTGGCTCAGATGTTCTTTAAAAAGCATAGGCTACCTCAAAACTTAAAGGGATCATATGATGCAATGTCAAATTTTCCTTTCTCTTTGGATTGTTACAAGCTGTTAGTGCATAGATAAGATCCCTAAAGTTGCAAAGATTGAAGTTTCCAAACCAAAGAGATATTCTTTATAAAAGTTATGCCTTTAAATAAGCCCCCACTTTTCTACGTCACAGAGAGGGTTTATTTTCGAACACTGCCCAAATGTTTATGCAAAGAAAGAAGGCGGAGCTATAATTCTCACTGTAGTGTTTCTGCCGGTTGCTGGACGTGCTGTGTGTCATTGCGAAAGTGTAACTACTTTGTTTGTGCTTCCAAAAGTGCTTCCAACATTGTTCCAGAACAGTTCAACACAAATATTAGAGTGTGTTCAGTGCATTGATGGAGGATGGACTCCTAAAACCTGCAGAGTAGTCTATGCTGGCTGTGCAAAGAGACTACAAAGTGCAGCAATTCCACCTCTGCAAGGACAGTCTGGCACTTCTGACTCACAACCTTTAAGTAATTTATAATAAAATTTAAAAGTAATTTCGTAAAAAAAGACAGTACTAAATCTTGGTAATCAGTAATTATGTCTCCACTGGATGCAAGAAATACCTCGTTTGTAATGTGTTTTATTGTTTTGGTGTCATAGCACCGGGACGCGGCATCATGTTATGGTAAGGGGCGTAACATTTCCGCCACATGCTTACGATATTCGGCCAATCACAGCGCACTGGATAGCTAATCAGAGCACACCTCGCTATTTTACAACAATGAGCTTTGTACAATGTTCAGTAGGTGGAAAATGATGTGTTTTTTGCATCTTAAACCACATAAACACATTGCATTAAACCAAATATACAAAATGATGTTCTTTTTAGCAACATCACATGACCTCTTTGATTTGTGATTTGTGCTCGTAAACTAATAAAAACTGCATGAATGCTATTTTTAAGATACCGGATGCAAATTGTAAATCATTTTGGACTGCCAAAAAAACAAAAAAAGAAAGAATGAAAATTGTGGAAACTGTAAAACAGAATTGAGGCAAATGCTCAAACTAAAAAAGATCAAATAAAAAGCCTAATTTCATTGCAATTACATCTAAAAACATGAGCAAACGCAACTGGAGAGGTTTGAATTGTTTCGTTTTAAAATACTTCTCCATTTACTTCTCCAACTATCCAAACACAAAGGAACTTATCACATTAGAAAAGAGTAAAAGCTTGATTACCAATATGGCATTTGTGCTAAAGTAGAATTCAGTAGTAAGTGGTGACTTTAACCAGGTATGCTATCTGATGACAATAAGAAACCTTGGCAGGTGTGGATTTGAAAATTAGGTGGCGTTGCCTTCGTAAGACACATACGAATGCAAGCATGGGGAAAACTAACAGAACAATAACAACCATTAGAAATTTTCAGTTTGATAAGTTTGCTTCAGTAAATCAGCAAATAATGTGTAAATTCAACATGCTTTGTCTATGTCAAAAAATATTATCTCAAAATGAATTATTTTTTACAATAATCGAGATCTGGCAGCAATGGTATAGTTTTAGACTTAAGGGAGCAAATTCGTTTTAATTTTTTTTGCTCAATAAATCACCCAAAGGCAAACAAAACAAAGAGCATGCAACAATAATGACAATTCATAGCAATAGAGTAGGTGCCAAAGCTGTTGTCTATCCACTTTTGTGCAAAACCTCTGTAATCGGCAAGGATTTGCGGAAAATCATCATCGGTTGGCAAAATAAATAAGATGTATTTGCAATATTTTAATATGAATGCTTTATGTTACACCTTAAATAAATGAGCCCATGAACTCATTCTCTCAAATAGCTTGGGTATGCAGAGCATTCATAGCTTATATGGAAAAAATGGCAAGATTGAAGGTCACAATGAGGTCAGCAATGGACTCCAGCATCCTCTACAGCGGGTCTGATCTTTAAAATGAAGATTTTGAGACGTACAGATAGAGTCAGGAGAGTAAGCCAAAAGTTTTAGCACGTAAAAGTCTACTTTAAGTGTGACAGGCAGAAGAAGGACATGTTAGACAGAAGAAGTGGAGAAGCAAACAGTTTACTCCTTTCAAAGAAAGACACCGCATATAATCTGATTATGATGAAGTGCTCCATATGGAGGCTGATCAGAGTCTGCTTTTGCTCACGAACAGCCTCTCTTAAGCACAAACACGCATGCACACATTCTCAGAGCCGAGTCTGGTTTATTTGATCTGTTCTCGGCTTGATTAAGGCATTATTTTCTCCTTTGATGTAGACTCCGAATCAGAAAAAAGACAGTCTCTATAAGAGATGACTCATATGGTAATGATTTAACAAAGTCACTTAGTGTTCAATCGCAAGCACAAGTGTACATCAGGTGTCTAACGTGTTCGTTTAAACACAAACCTAACCGCCTTGATGCTGATATATTTGCTAGTAACATCCAAATGCAATACATCTCTCTTAAACAATCTTACCACAGACCACTATAGAATACATGCACTAAGCAAGGCGAGTTTAAAAGATAGCAGTTGCTTTTATAGTCCTATTCTCTGGCCTCCTGGGACTCTATACTTTTCTGTGCCTGTTAGGACAGAAGGAAAAAGAAAAAACAACACTCATGCGTCACTGAGAGGTATGGCATTTCTGGAACAATGACAATTAGCCTTGACTAAACAATAGGGACAGTTCACTTCTAAAAAGACTCTAAGGACTCCTCTTCCTTGAATTATACGCATACACTGATAATGAGACAATGATTACTTACAACACACATAGGGTCACTGAAAATGAAACTTTCTCTGCTAATTTTAGATGGACTACAAGTTTTTTTAATGACTCTTTAAGATAATTAAATTCATAATAAGCATTTTACATGGTTTTCAGCTTGTTTATGTTCATGTAAAAATATGGCATGCAGTTGCTTCAAACAATTGTATAATTCAGTGTAAATTGTGATCATTGTAATTAATAATTGCAATTACAATTTTAAAGGAAATAATCTACAATTATTCATCCATCTATCTATCTATCTATCTATACATTCCAGTCCTAGGAAAGGAAATAGGAAATTCAGCATATTGCATTACATCCCTTTAAACACTTTTTCATACCAGCAATATTTCACCTAGTAGCTGACCGACTTGAATTTTAAAGCAGTAATAACTAGAGACCACAGTGTTCAATAAGACGCCAGTCTAATATCCCACATGATATAGAGCTATTCAATTTATGCTGAAATAAAACATTTCCTTTTAGATTTCGATACAAAGTGAAAGTAGTAGGACACCGTAATCCTTCATAAACCTCTCATAACACTGACCTACCATCCAGATGGCATTATATAGGCCATTCCAGTCAGGACACAAGATAACTTACTGTGCTAGTCTGTCCGGAATGAGGAAGTATGTTGTTTGATGTGTGTAAGTGGCTTACTATGGCGCTGGGTGGGCCAGTGGGTCAGACTCCGCCCTGCGGCCCAGACACTCTAATGGAGCCATTTATCTCCTGTCAACCTGCAGCTGGTTACCGGTTCCCCACTGCCTCCTCTGCCGCTTGAGTAGCCAGGCAGCTGGAGTCACGGGCAGAGAGGAAGTCTAGACCGGACACGGCACCGCTGGAGCACTGCTGCAGCCCCACACCTCACGGACGGCTGAAGACACATCCATTAAAAATGAGCCACTGGACTTTGGGGATTCCCAGAGCTCTGCTGTTAGGACAGGTGCCAGAGAAGCCATTCGCAGTTTATCACCTCCGAATTTGTTACGACTGACCTGCCGGCAAGCCGAGCGGCAGCTGATGTGAGCAGGAGGGGTGTTTAAGAAAGACGGGATTCCCAAGTGTGGCAAATTTAACCCAGTAGAACTCTTAAAAAGAACCATTTTGTGCTGGATAGAGTTCTTGAGTTGACTTACGGTCATCTGGAGATGAAAAGTTTTAGATTTTACTTCATAGGTTCTGCAGATCAGTGCATTCTTATATTGATTTATGAGATCTGTAAAGCACCAGTACATAAAGTTCTTTGTGAAAAAAGAAAAAAAATTCTCATATGGCGTTGAATTAATGGTGCCTGCTGAAGCTAATACTGTTGCATATAGTCTTAAGAATGTTTATGCTACAGACGTAACCATCTCAAATATTGAAGCTTACTGAGCAGATGTCTGCTATTATAAAACTTTGGTCAGACTTAACAATAAATTTTCTCTTGTTGGATAATAAAAGGTGAAATTTGGTCTTTGCTATAAAATTGATTTATCAAATTTTGGTCTATTGGATCTGAATTAATCACAATTTTAAAAACTGCAAGTAAATTTAGAAAACACAACAAGGTTATTCATACAGTATCTGTGACTTATTATCAGTGTGGATTATTATTAAATTATATGATGAATTGAAAAAGATTTAATAATGAAAGAAAATCAATATAGTAAAAACACATTGTGAATTAATATATACTGTATATATATATATATATATATATTAGGGATGTCAATTTTCGATCATTTCCACAATCGATCATCATTTAGATTAACAATCAATTAATTAATTAATCAATTAATCCTTAACCTTAAACTGTAAAACGCATCTATTGCAGGGGCATATAGTCAACTGCATGTAAGCTCTCCAAACGCCAGCTTCCTCACTCGAATGAATGTGGTTTTTGGTCTAAATAAAATGCTAGTAGCAGGATATTAAAATTAATAGATGTGATTATGATCATTTGATAAAATTCAGAGAGCACGTTGTAGTTATGCGTGGGATCATTACTAACGATGTTTCAAATCCTTCCGCGGACACCGCTGAACACCTCTTTAAAGGGTTTCGTGGCACTCATTGTTAACACCATAGCAATGTTTGCAATTTACACAATCGGGATTTAAAAGAAAAGGATTTCAAACGAAAGTATGGCGCGTGGGACTGTGACGCGTGGTCAGTGATCCGCTTCTAAAACCACCAGCGCTGCGACGGCAAAAACACATCCTGTTACCCATCTGAAACATTTCACTATGAGTATTATGACACAAGTGAGGTACAAAGCTTTGTTAATTAGAGAAATAATTGGTTAGCGGGTAAATAGTACATCGCCACCATGCTTTTGGATTCATGCCGAGTGCATGCATTTAAATCAAGCTATATGCGTCGTCTTCTGTTTGGATGGTTAAGATTTTAATAATATTTGATTTTTTTTTCTCCAAATCCTCGCTGTCTCACTCTCTAGATTCACAGGTTTATTTTATTGTTGTTAATTTTTAATCATTGTTGTCACAGAGTTAAACAACAAGTTAAATAATGGGTTTTCTCAGGAAAAGTTAATAAAACATGGTCAATAGCCACAAATTAATATGTCGTAGGAGCGAATGAACAAGTTTTAGGAATGAATATATCTGTGCTGTTTGCGTCGGCAGCCCTGTCAACGTAAAGTGCCCGATAGGCAGCAAACATGATAATAAAACATGACTTATTACTACATTTTAATACAAAGGAACTTTGTGTTGTATCTGTTTTAATGTAGGTTTAAAGTTTGGATCACATTTAAAGCGTAGTTTGTACATTAGTAAATTATTTTTATGAAAGATTCAGCCCCTTCACGGTCACTCACAGCTGTTTGCGCATGAGCCGCACGCACCCCAAAATTAAACTGATTAATTGACCACGATAGCTTTAATCGATTGCATCTCTTATCGACAATTAATCGATCATCGATTAATCGTTGACATCCCTAATATATATATATATATATATATATATATACAGTATATATATATATATTATTTTGACATGGGTTGGTAAGTAATTGTACAATTTCTAACGCTTTCTAACAATTTCTAACATACCTTGAAAAGCTTTTTTGAGTTCATCTCACAATTTAAACTTTTCTTCTCAGAATTGAGTTTATACTTTACAATCCCGAGCTTGTATCTTGCAATTCTGAATTTATATCTTGCAATTATGAGGAAAAAAGAATTGTGTAACTGTGTGATATATCTTAGAATAGAAAAAAACAAAAAAAACAAATCTGAATTGTAAGATATTGTGAGATCTCACAGAATATATATATATATATATATATATATATATATATACACACACACAGTGTATCATAAATTACAAATAAATAAAAAATATCACTTTTAAGTGATCAACTTACATGCTTCATACAGAAATAATCCCTAAATCATGCAGCATCAAACAATCTATCAATGCAAAAATTTCCCCTCACTGCATTACTACGTAGCTGTGGGAAACATTTATGAAAAGCTCAATCCCACGAGAGTGCTGGAGTGAATAAAAGCATGCAGGTGTGTTTTAACTGAAGTGCCTGGCACAGAATCCACGGCTCTTCACCGCAGCAAAAATTCACCATTCTCCTATCCACCCTCAGCTGCTAAATCTTACCGCTGTATAAATATGACACACGCTACGGAGAGCCCACACTGAGTAATAATCTCCTCACCCACAGCTAACGCTCTGAGCCGAACAGGTGAGCCATTGTGCGAGTGCAGGCACCGAACATGTGTCTTCTACACAGTAAAGCGGTCCACGTAATAAGTGACATGCTGATTTTCTGCAGTGATTAGCATTAACGAAAGATGTGAGCGAGTCAGAAACGAGCTGCAGGAGTTAGTATGCACTAAGCATTCCTCAAATATCAAATGAGAACAAAAGGTTATGGATGTTAATTACAAATTACAGGATTATTCCACCGACGACTTCATGTGGAACTGAGACATGTCACTAATTAAATAAGCGTTCTGAAGTACACAGCGGCGCTAGAACCATGCCCAAAGGGTGAATACGTCTTTAACAGGTTGAAGTATTGCTTAAACAGGCGGTTTATTTCATCTCCCATGGGACAGCGTAATAAGGGTATGTGTTAGGCCTGTTTTTAGCTGCACCGCAGTGAGATTTCAGCTGCGAGTGGATAACTTGGCTTCAACACAACCGAACCATGTCGCCACACAGGGAGAGTCAACACAAGGCTGCCTTGATCCCAAAAGTAAGTGGTCAGTCTCTTAAACCATAAGTGCTACTTTATTTATTTTTAATGTCAAAGCTTGAAATAGATACTTGTATAATTGCAGTGGATGTGTTTTTATAAGGATACGCAATAGCTGTCTGGTCACCAAGGTCATAGATGGCCATTCACATCATGTGCTTTCTCCACTTCTGAAAGGCCCTTTCCTTTCTTAATATATATATATATATATATATATATATATATATATATATAAAATAGCATTTTATTTTATTTTGTCAGTATAGCATAAAAAAATCTATAAATATCAAAATATGTTTTGCTAGTATTGTTGTTATGTATAATTAAGGCCAATTATTCAGTTGCATTAATGCCTCTAAAAGGTCTGTGAAAAGTCAATAAACAAACCTTTAGCAAGAACTGTTTTAAACAGTACTGTCAAACAATTAACCGTGATTAATCACATCCAGAATAAATGTGTATGCGTACTGTGTATGTTTATTATGTTTATATAAATACACACACATGCATGTATATATTTTTGTATATGTACATGCATATATGTCTATTCATATTAGTGGTCGACCGATATATCGGCCGATATTTGGCATTTTTAAAAAATCTTTTAAACACTTTTATTTTGAATGCGATTAATTGTTTGTTAACACTAAATCATATTGTAAATATGATCTCATTGGCAATGGAACTTTATTTCTTTTTTTCCCCCCAAATATTGATTTCTTACAAGTGCTAAAAGAACGAAGCTGTTAAGTAACCAGAATCGTTAAGAGGAATCTGAACCAAAGTCGTTACATTCTTTACAATTCCAGTCACTCTTTCCTTCGCAAGTAACAATCCCCAGAGGTGTGCTCTGTTGTATTTTCAGCAGATCATGTTGCACATCAAATGTGTCACATAAAACATAGTGACAGTTTTCCACACCAAGAGTTCAGCTTCTGCTTCACTGGCCTCTGCTCATGTTCTCCACATCCGCTCACTGACACTGGGCTGGCTTAATCAAACATGTGATTCTATTCATAGAACGTAAACAGTGCCGTGGTGGCTTAGTTTTGTGGGGAACAGGGCAATGACCACTGACTAGAGATTCAACGCTCTGGCATCTGCACAAACACGGATGGGTAACCTTCATGATCGAAGATCGCGGATCCAGGTCAGAGCCCATATGGTGCCCTACCACTCGAGAATAACAGGGTTGTGAAATGATGGAAAAGGTTTCCTTTGTCCCAGATATGGAAGTGGCAGGATCTCGATATGAGAGGGAGGGGGAAAACGCCAGTGGAAATGTGCCTGTGTTTCAAAGCATTCTGCAGTCACAAACAGAACTTTAAAAAACATAAAGGGTGTAATTTTTTCCCAAGAAAAGCCATTTGTAGGCCGTCTTTCGCAAACACTGTGATTCTGTGTCGTGTGTGTGAAATATTGATTTCTGGCACACAATTGTGTTTAGAAAACCGTTAAGGAATTTTTATTTTTATTTCTGGTGCTGCACAGCTATTGCATACTTCAATTTTAACAAAATAGCATATTAACACCTATAGTAAATATAAAATACTTTTATTCAGAAAAAAAGCACTTAATTGACCTTTTTTCTTAAAAATTATATCGTTTTTGAAAAAAAAGTAAAATCATTAAAAAAACATGCATCTTCGCCAAATAAAGATATTAATTTCTTAAAATTTCCCAAAAATTTGAATAGTAGTCTGTTAAAAAATAGATCAATTTATTAAATAAATTTATTAAAAATAGCAGACTTAATCAGGCATACTGCTGTAGTCCAATTACACAACACATTACTCTTATGAAAAGTTGAATCAAGCAATTACTGAGAGACCAGTGTGTTTTGTTATTTAAACTTTCAATTTTGTTCCCAAAATTATTGTTTTTACTATTATTCAATTGATTGGTAGTGAACAAATAAATGTAAATTTAAATCTAAAATAATATAATAATCATTAAAATGCATGCACTCTATAGTCTGACAGTAGCTCGTTCTAGTTAGTAAGACTTTAAATTACAGCAACCAACAATGTGTCAACATGAAAAATGTGACTTTTCTTTTCCATAGGAGCTTATCACTGGCTTATTTCCCTGAACAATCTTCAGCCCAGAATTGAGGTCAAAACCTCAGTTTCACTGCAACGACAGTTTCTGTTTGTAAAATTAATTATTTACCACCTGCGGATAGAACCGACACCAAATAGACCAATCACCGCAGCGGTAATACTCTAAAAAGACTTGTCATTTTCCTAATGCTCTTAGCTGGAGAGGTGTCTAACACTAACAGAATACCTTCACACTTCCTCTTTCTGCTACTCGAAAGCACGTCCATTATTGATGTGCATTTGCTCTGGTGAGAACCAAAATGGGCTAAAATCGCAGCACAAAACCTCATGAAACATTAAGACCAGATTATAGAGAAACAGGCTAAATAAAAAGAGCTGTTGAGAGTTGGTGACATTTATTGCCCTAGTGTTCCTGACACGGATTGCTGACCCCATGTCTTCACCTCAAGTATACTTCAGGGAGAAGACAGGCGAGAACTTGAAGGAGTGCTTGCGCCGCTGCGTCCAAGGTTGAAGCGAATCTTCACGAAAAAACAGAGGTACGAGAAAAAACCATCCCATTGGAGTTAACAGAGAAGCTTTTAGGCTACGGTTCATCATCAGAGCACATAAAGATTCTTTGATTCCTCCATTTTACATCTATTCGCAAACATTAAAGATAACGTTGAGTTTCTCTGAAGTTTCTAGCCTGATATTTTCTGTCATATTCTTTAACACTTCCTCTATTTCACGCATTTTTGAGAACAAGACGCACTGGGTATCCAAACATTAGTAGGTCTGGTTCAGCATTGCGGTGAAGGTCCCCGCTGACATGCATTATAAGGATTTGATCAATGGGGAGTGTAAACATGCAAAAGCTGCGGCAAATCCTTTCGTTATGCCGCACCATAAACACACTTGCACTCGCAAAAAATTCATTTTCAGTCTCCTTTCATTTCTAGTTTGCTGACACAGGGCACAGAACGTGTGACACAAAATGTGCGAGGAACTGACGACCAAACTAATGCCGTACCTTTCTGCTAAAATTCCCATAAATATGCTAATTTCCCGTAGCCTGAACGAAATGCAGCCTGTGCTGCACATAAATGGCAATCTGATGGGTTGCTGCGTTGAGTCTCAAATGTACTAATCTGCATTCCCATCTGACAATAATGAACAGCAGAATCTGCTACAGTATCTCTGATCCTATCCAAATACTTATGATATTCAAAACAGGGGCTTCCATATTTTACTATATCTGGAGCTAATAATAGTTGCCACTACCATGTTTTGTTTTAGCCTTGTCTTTTGCTATTGTTTTTTGATATGCAAGACATCCAACGTGCTCTTCATTAAAGGTCCCATATTGTACACCTTTTTGGAGTTTTATTTTAGGTGTTGATTTCCTTGCAGTATAAGTAACAAAAACCATCTCAATATGCTCCTCTCTCAGGATCTCTGCATGTCAAAAACAGGCCAACTTTGACCTGTCTAATCAATATTCATGAGCCTCTCTTCTGATTGGCCTGTTTTTTTCTGAGTGACGCATGACCAGGCCAATCAAATGTAACTATGTCACAATTATGTCACAGCGCTAGCAGGATGCAAAACAAAGGAAAGACTACAGGTGCCTATTCAAAACAGCACAGATTCCAATTGTTATGATGTTGGGTGCCAGAATCGACATAATACAGCCTCAAATTAGAAATATGATCGCATACCTGATGCCACTGCCAAATAAACGATGACAGCTGTGGACAGAAACGATCATCAAAAATGCTAGAGCTTGCACACTTCTTATCAGAAAAGACTCACGACTATGTTGTGACCTTTAATTAAAAATAATATACATTTCTTTGGTATTTTACAAATAACGTGAACCACTTTTAATTCATTTTTAGCCATCCATACAGAGCAGCATGAAAAATAAATTGTGTGAAAGTGCAGTTTTTGACTCAGTATTGCGTGACCAATCAAACGGACTGATTAGCTGATGGCCTTTCTCTCGGTTTTCTATGAATTTGCGAGCTGAATGCTTATGTAACCTTTCAAACCCACCCAGCGTTTCCTCAAGGCTCTAAACTAAAATGATTTCTGAGATCGCATGCTGGCCTTTCTCATTCAGAAAATTATAATAGAGAGGGGTCACTTTTTAAAATAAAACCTAGTCAATGAACCCCAGCTGGTGAAGTTCTCAAAATAAACAATTCTACTGAAAATGTAAATTTCATACGTACTCTTTCCTGGAGTCTTTAATGGATAATCCACTGAGGTCTTTGCTCAGAGTACAGCTGAAGCGATCAAGAAAATCCATCTTTTAAACCCTGGATCATCGCCAAGAAAGACAAGCACAGTGTTTAATACAAAGAATCTAACTGAGGAAAGATTTGGGATCGGGGTCTCACTCCGTCTCATTATTAAGCCACAGAGCCGGCCTGCACATGAACCCACCGTACTCAGATAACTCCTCTGGGAATGAGGAAATGAGAAAATTAATAGCTTGAATCAATATTTGGGTGTTTCTTCAACTAAAAGGGACTTGTGACCCTAAGGGCCCTGTTAAAATTATTATACTAAAATGCAATTTAAACACACTTATTAATTTAATTTTCCAGTAAAATGTCCAGTGTACATATATCACACAGGAGATTTCTGCCACATTTCAAGTAATGTATTCTGTACATTAGATAAAAAGAAGAAGAAATAGTATTTACTTGCCCTAAATAGCTAATATTTACCTTTGATATTTACCTTGAATATTACCTTAAATATTGTCCTTTACATTTGAAGTACACAAGTATAGAATAATTTTACATAACAAATAGTAAAATGGTTAATGATTATTTAATTTTTTGTTCATATTGTTTTTAAAATGTAAATTACATTTTTATTTGTTATTTTAATAGGAAAACAGCAATATCTATCTATCTATCTATCTATATATCTATATATATATATATAAACAAACATTTATATGTTACAAAAGATAAAATTTCTTTTTTAAAGAAATTTTTGTTTTCATAAAACTAGCAGCACAACCGTTTTCAACATTAATAATAATAATAATAATAATAATAAACGTATGTAATTCAGCATATTAGAATTATTTCTATAACAGTAACAGATGCTGAAAATTCAGCTTTACATCATAGAAGTAAATTACATTTTTCAATTTAAAATATATTAAAACAGAATATATTAAAATATATTAGAATATATTAAAACCAAAATAGAATATATTAAAACATTAGAAAATAAAAAAAAAGGTATTTTAAATTGTAATAATATTTAATAATATTACTACTGAATTTTATATCAAATAAATGTATCCTTGGTGAGAATATGAGAGCAATAATAGTGAAAATAAATGCATGGAAAATGTTTCCAATAATTCCAAAAGGTGCTTAAAACTGCCTTTTTAATTATAATCAATTTATAGAACATACTGAAATCAAAGAAACACCCAGGTACTAGTGGAATGAAGGTTCTGGTTCTTTGTGCTTTTTCTTCTATCTATATATCTTATATACTAGCCCCTCTAGCAGTTGTGTGTGTGCCACTGTGTGATCAGCCAACAATCAGGCACCTCAGATAACCTGTGCAATCACTCAGGTCAATGTCCACACATACACTCCTCCATTGAAGCACCCATAGAAAAAAGCACTCTCTGCACAAGTGCTGCTGCTGCTGCTTATTAATAAATAAACGTCTGTTTGTGAGGTGTTACAAGGTTGCTAACTCATGCGGAAGGAGGGCAGATAGCGAGGAAAAGAGTGCAAGGGAAGTGCAAGACAGACGTGTCGGCGATGTTGGCGTGTTTCCAAAGACCCCCAGAGATGTAGTACCCCTCCTGCATTTGGCTGTAGGAGATGCTATTTATAAGCTGCTGTAATGTTTGGTATTTCCTCTGGGGATGGGGCAGGGAGAAGGCATTGTTTTCCTTGGCTGACTTTGATTGTTTTACGGATTCTTTTTGTTGAAATGTCAAAGTCTTGCTGTTCCGTTTATGCATTTCCATTTGTGTTGAGTTGAGAAGGCCGTTTTTCCACCCCACACCCCATCACAGTCGTGCTGTTTATGTTTTCTCCCATAGACTAGCACAACGGTCTAAACTATTACATTTTATGTTCGATCAACACCCTGTAGGCCTCACATTTAACACTGTGGATTCACCACGGACTAAACAATGGCGATCAAACGGAGATCAAACGCCAGAGGAAGACCAAGTGGTTTGCAAGATCATCAGCTACATGAAGCTCCATGAAGCTAACTCAACACTTATAGCTGCCAAATCAAAGAAAACATAGCGTTCTTTGCTTTTTTAGGTTTAAAGCACACTACTAGTCAAAAGTGGCTAGTAGGAATGATCAAAATGACAGTAAAAACAATAAAATTTTAAAATATAATTACAATTTAAAATACCAGTTTTCTATTTTAATATATTTAAAAATGTAATTTATTCCTGTAATGTAAAGCTGAATTTTCAGCATCATTAAGTAAGATTCTACATTCTAATCATGATTATTTTCTGTTAAAAAATATCAGTGTTGAAAATTGTTGTGCTGCTTTATATTTTAGTGGAAACCATGATAAAATTTGATAAAGAAATCTATTTAAAACTGAAATATTTTGTAACCTCCTTTAGTGTCGCTGTTGACTAATTTAATTGTATCCTTGTTAAATAAATGTATTAATTTCTTTAAAAATAAAATAAAATCATACTGACCCCAAACTTTCGACTGGAAGTGTACTGTGTAGCAATTGAAGGTTCAAAGGTATAAAATACATTACGTCAGCCAAATTTTATGCATCAACCTGATCTCATGACAAAAAGGTACCTGTTTCGCGAAATGCAAAATACATGCATTTTCCAACAGAAATGAACATTAGAGGCTGTAAAACAGCAATCGCTTTCATATGATTACAGCTCCATGTTTTGCTTTCCGGATGCAACAAGGATGCTGAATCATTGAATACGAATCGTGTGAAAAACATGACTCATAATGAAAGAACTCAAAGATAAGAGATCGACAAACAAGCTTGCGATTCAGTTTTTACAACACATTCGCTTTTGTTAATACTAGGTTAGTAGTTTTTTTTAAAACGGCATGCAGCATTAGAGTCGTAGCGCCACTCAGTGGCCATTTCAAATCAAATATGTCGCGAAACGTATTTCACGTGCTACGTATTTCACGTCGTGCAAAAAAGTACCCTCATTTGTCATGAGATCAGGCTCGTATCAACACCTATTTAGTATAACTCTGAATGCCTACGCCAAGCTTGGCCCAGCAAAACAGCATTTACACTTAGAAAATGTAAAGGCACAGCAGCAAACATACCATTTTAGGCATTTTGAGATAAGAAACCATGACTAACATTATCATCAGATTTAAATATTTAAATGCTATAGAAGTGTATGAAATATGGCTTATTTTACACAAAACTTTCTGTATTAGTTGTGATGCGTGCTCCACCTGAAACATTCAGTGGTTAATCAGCACAGTTCAATTTTTTTTTCTATACTGAATGAGATAATCAGCCATCAAACAGACAGCTTGAGAAAAATATGCTCCGACACAATAAGCTATAGATAGCATTCCATGGCTAGAAACACAAACATATGGCTCGTTTGTATGCATAATTCATGGATTATGCATCGCATAAATTGCAGAGAGCTTTTCAGTCATGCTCCATAATCCTGCTCTGCCTTAAGTTGGGCTGTTACTGAGCTGACGGAGAGCGTAGGAGTCCCCGTTCTCTGTGTTCACATGATGGTGAAGTGAGTAAGTGTGAGTGAGTTAGCTCTTCATCCCTTCTCTTCCTCCTACCTGCTCTCCAAGCCTCTGCCTGTATTCCTAACAAAGGGCTGTAAATCCACGGAGCTCAGCTTAAATGTGCAGAGCTCCTTCTGCTGAGAGTCAAAGTAAACATGCGAAAGGTTATGCACGTGGATTCATTTTGCGGTTTTATTCGGTCATAAATGAGTCAAGAGCAGATGACGCGGGTGCTGAAATATGGACTGCTGACGGTACTAAGGTCTCAGATGTGCATGTCACAGCCTGTACAGCATTACTAATTCACAGTCCACATGGAATCAAAATTACCTGAATTTACTTAATAAATGTTTTTGGGATTTCCTAAATGTCTCATGATTCATCAGCACACATTATTCTGAAAAAATCATTTTGTTTTCATAATCATTCCTCAAAACTAATGACTTTCTCTGTTTATTCTTCCCAATATTAACAATTTATACAATTCAGCACATTATAGACATTAATGCACTGGTTGGAAAGTCATACCATATACTCTTCCTTTCAAAAGTTATTTTAGTGTTTTTAGAAAAGCCAAAACTGCATGTATTTGATCATAAAAAAAAGTAATGTTTTAATATATTACAACAGAAAATTACTGATTTCTATTTCAATATATTTAAAATGTAAGGGCAAAACTGAATTTTCAGCAGCTATTATAGACTTCAGACCTCAGACATGTCACATGACTTATTAATATTATCAGTGATGACAAATCTATGCTGATCAGTGTTTTTATGGAATATGTTTCCATAATTATTTGAAATAAAAATATTTTATAAGATTGCAAATGTCTTTACATTTAATCAATTTCATGCTTTATTCTGGAATAAAAGTATTAATTTCTTTCTATATAAATAAATAAGGATATGATAGTGTATATACACTGTTTTTTTTAATCAATGTAATCAAAATACTATTTATTACACCACCAATAAAAAATATTGTGTATTTTTAATGTCTATATAAACAAGCAGTCAGATTCAGATTCAACAAATACTTGTAACTTGTTAGTCTTTCAAATAAATCATTACATATTCCCACCTCAAAAGAGTCATTAGTTTGTGAATCAGTTTGTTTTTGTGTGCAGCCAATGGTGACAACTCAAAGAAAGATATGCTATTTATTATCTTTGTAAAACATCTTATCATCACATTCAACTCACACTGCAAAAATATCTCTTTGCCGCTCTATAGATCCAGTATCGGTATAGGAAACACCTCATATATTTTTACAGGATCAAAGTAAGTATCTGTGACAATGCTTATATTTATACAGTTTAAAAGGTGCGCTTGTGTGTCTGCTAGAGTTGAAATGCACACTTTGTGTGTCTATAATCATAACGCTAAGCCACGCTCCACCCTGTCTGTGCTTTACTGGCCCTGGAGGACGAGGTTTTGGGGTGAGGGTGGATGACGGCATTGCCTGACCACCGTGCCAGGTGAGATCACAGGATGCAGGCATACACACGCATGTGTACGGGTACAGCAGCTGGCTCTTAACAGCCACAGCGGGAGCCTCCCTCAGCTGCCGCAGGAAACTCCTGACCTCTCTCCTGCCTCCACCTCCACGGCAGCACAGCCGATTAGTCCCATATGCTCATCTCTGTCTCCACCAGCACAGAGGCGGAGCAGACGCGGGTCATTCAGACGTGCTCACAGCTGTATAGTGTATACAATATATACCTGAATGCCAAACAACATAGACAGGGTTTCTGGAGGTTTTATGAAGGCCTTTTTAAAGGCACAGTTCACCCAAAAATGAAAAATTATTTAATTCACCAATTCTGTTCTTTCTTGTGTATAACACAAAAGAAGATTTTATGAACAATGTTGTTAGCCAAACAGTTGCTGGTAGCCATTGACTTCCATTGACCTCTGCTTCAAAATATCTACTTTTGTGTTCAATAAATGAAAAAAACATGAGGGTGAGTATGTATTCTTTTAAGACTAAATTGAAGAGAAATATACATCAATATGTTCTCTAAATGTATACTAAATGTCTTGGGTTTTTTTTATTTTTTTTTTTACTGTAGCTTCTGATAAAAAGTGATGTTGTTCCTCAGTATTTTTGTTTTGTTTTCCAATGCAAATAATTTTTTATCAAAATATGAAGCAAACTTATTTGTTCTATTTCTGACAAATTAAAAACACATCAAGCAAGTTTATGATTAAAACAATAACATATCTTCCAGTGGGTTCCAAAAAATAAAAATAAAAAAATAAATTAAATTAAATGAAAAGCCTCACTGATGTTCTTATTTTAAGCATAAACTCATTTTAATTTTTTTTCAACTTCTCAGAAAACAAGACTTCATGTGTCTAATGTTCATTTTACATCTCAAGTAAATGTATCTTGACTTAATTTGACATGCATACTGGAAAAAAAAATGAAGCATAAAACTATGACTATCAATTTAATAATTCTTCTCTGATTTAAAACCTTTTAAGATCTTAATTGGTAGAAGGGCAAATTGAGACTTTTTTAAGACTTGCAGAAACCTTGACAGAAAACATCTGGTCAACCGAAGATCTAATCGTTTATGTTGCCGATGCATAGAATTTCACATAATCTGACAACATAAATGATGACTAGTCCCAAAAGCCAAGTTTAAATGAATTTCAGAGGTTTCCCTTAAAATGAGTACCGAAATTGTAATAAAGTCCACAAATTTAGACTGTCACTACTAATTATAACAGCTTTTCAGATGGTCTAAACCTTTCCGGAGCACTTACAATCCCATGATTTGAAATGGATGTGCTAGTGGTTTGAGTCTCTACAGAGACTTGTCTGGCCCTGAACAGACCAGAGCCCATTTCCTGCTGAGCTGCTGTTTGCTGGAGGAAGTGGCAAAGCTGCAGTGGAACAGCCTGTACATGAGCACCCGCCCCCAGGGTCAGAGGTCCTGTGAGAGTCAACCGCCTATCTCACTTCCAGCGTCTCGCAGCTCAGCGCTCCTCTCTGGGAACAGCAGGATGGAGATCAACATGGGCAGAAAATCCAATTAAGCCTCATTATTTTTTCAGGATACACTCAGAAATGTGACATACACAAGCTGAAAGTTAGAGGCAGTACAGAGAAGTTCCAGGACCAGAGGCAAAGTAAAAGCATCCGGTGTAGCAGAGGTGCACAGCGGTGAGGAAGAACGACAGCCTCACATTAGATGTGTTTTTATATTTATGGGCTTTTTATGCCTTTATTGGTGCCAACTTATTACTTATTACCTGTTGGTGCCAACACAATGGCTGTTTTAGGAAGATTCAATCTCAGACTTGGTTTGGTTCACAAGGTCTTCAATTGGAACCATACAGAGGAAGTAGTTTAGTTATGCTAATTGGATGAAGTCTTAAAAAGCAAAAATATGGTCCTGAAAACCAAAAAACCACAGTATCTGCTGTTGTCATGTAAATCTGTATCCTTTTTTATGCTGTGCATAAGAATCAACAACTACAAGCACGTGATGCATTGTTTCTCTTGATTGCAATTACTGTGTGTATAATATAATGCTCTTTGTATTAAAAACGATAAAACATTTCATGATATTCACGACTGTGTTGAAGTCTGGGGTCAGTAAGATGCTTTTGAAGT
>JAUMHE010000016.1:4406430-4440066 GCA_032359235.1 Enteromius mattozi
TGATTGGCTTACGGGTATGTGATTGGCGTTATGTGATTGGCTTACGGGTATGTGATTGGCGTTATGTGATTGGCTTAAGGGTATGTGATTGCCGTTATGTGATTGGCTTACGGGTGATATGGTTGGTGATATGTGATGGCGATATGTCATTGGCTCAAGTTATGTGATTGGCTTACGGGTACACCAATGATTTTAAACTTCAGATAAGCACCCCCCCCCTCACGAGAAAGTAAACGCTTTTCTATTGTGCTCCGAAGAAGCAGAGTTTGGTATTACCAGGCCGATTGATTTGTAATACAGACTTGAAACATTTAGAATAGCGTCACGCATAAAAAAAAAAAAACAAGTAAAAGAATATTGTTTCCAGAAATGATGGGGAAACCAATAACGAATGGAAAACATTTCTCTTTAATGTTTATTCACCCTGTCTAGACTAATAAATGACATCTGATATTGAATCCGTTGCACGATTAATACAGTCCAGTGTGCTGTTTATTGATGCAGAGCAGAGCTCAGGATGTAGAGCTTATATAATGAAGAACAACAGGACAAGAGATGTCCTCATCTGTGGCGTCTGAGGCTGTGTGGACACGGCTGGTCCAGCCAGCATGCTGAGTGCTCCAGCCTTCATTTATCACTTTGGGTGAGAGGTCAGCTTCGCCCTGGTTTCACAGCCTTTCAATAGGACTTTTATTACCACAGACTGCTCTGGAAGCGTGGCCCGCATAACCAACAGCACATCTCCAAACAATCTGCAGATGGAAAGCTGGTGTGAATCGCTTGAATTCGGCTCTGTGTTTACGAGCACGCCTCCCTTCCTAAAGCTCCAGCCGGGAAAAATTCTTTGGGGGGAAGATCAATGCCTGAGGAAAACAACAGGCGCATTTGGACATTCTGATGTCCGCCCGCTGTTCCAGATTAGAGGAGGAATCTAGTTATCTCTATTTGTATCTGCTCAATCTCTCCCTGCATTCGAGATCACACGGAAGACAGATGGAGCAGGTATTCTTTCTGAGCACCTTAATGACTTCATACAGGCAGAAAGAGCTGTTCCCTGATGTTTCATATCCCTTCCCCATGCAAAATTAATGAATCGGATTCTCTGCGCAACAGATACTGAAGGCCTACTTTTAAAAAATGGCTGGGAAATGTAGCAGTAAAAATATAAATTAAACTATAAAGTGTTCAACCAGTTCTCTCATGTCTATTAAAAACTACAGCAACATACTGGAATTAAATTATCTGGTGTCTTTACACAGTCAAGTTGCTTTAAATTATGATTCACAATGCAATGTTGCAAAAAAAGTAGTAAAAATAAACTAAAATACAATGAAAAAAACAAAAAAACAAATTAAGTATTTGTAAAGTTTAATTAAGACACCGTTGAAAGCATAAAAGACTGGTACTGGTAAAAATGAAAATTAAATGAAAAAAAAGTCATGCTTTAATAAAAAAACTGCTGTTTTAAAATAAAATAAAATGTAAAATAAATATTTTTCCATTTTTATTATAGAGACACTGCTGAATTAAAATAAAAATGATACAATTTTAATTAATTTTTTTAAATAACTTTGAACTTGCAATCTGAATATGATGAATATTTTATTAACACATGACTTAATTATTAACTAGTTTCTTTTAAATTAATCTGCTACAAAACTGAGTTATCAGAGTTATCTTATGACTCATTGACTGACTGAATCAGAATCAGACTCACAATAAATCATGATATCATGTTTTTCTTCAAGTGCTAAAAGAATCTAATAATTCTTAATCAAATCAATAAATTAGAAATAGAATCATGGCAGTATTTCCATATGATTTTCCTCTTTACATGTACAGTAAATTGGAAGCATTGACATGCCACATGGGTGGAAACCAATACAGCACAAAACATTCCTTAGTTGTAATACAGGAATTCTTTGATTTCTCAAGGTGAATACAAGTTTGTATGGGCTATTCAAACACACCATTATTAACAGAGCTGGTAAACGTGGTACCGCAAGGTCGTGGCTGTTAAAAAATGCATTATCCACATTCAAAAAAAGACCACAGCACAACCTGAATGTTTTTATTTGGCAAAACGACAATGCAGCGCAGGAAAAGCTTTGAAATCACAACCACAAAACATTTTCCACTTCCAGTCATGAGTCTCTCATTAGCTTTCAGTGACACATTCACACAACAATCACTTCAAAGCATGATGGTTTCCATAATCCAGGTATCAAATGACTCGTGAAAATATCTGTGGCTCTTGTTGCCAGATAAAAAACACCAAAGAAAGTGTTGCCCTTTTGATGATGAAATCATGGGAAACACCAACAAAGACATATCTGTAAACAGCCACGAATGAAAGCGAAGGCTTGAAGATAAATGGCTGGATCAAATAAACACAACATACACGTCTGTCTGTGTACGCTCCCGCTTAATCACATTAATGAACCTTCATTCACACGCTGACATACGTCTTCATTAGCATTTATGTTTCATGTGATTATGACTATGACAGATGGGTCTGACCTGATTCGACACTCTCTCCATCTCAGACAAAAGAGAAATATCAAGGGAAAACTCCTTGTCATGTGACTAATCTACTGTAGTATGGCCGTCCTCTGATGTCCCTACATTTTAATGGAAACAGGAGGCTATAAATACAGGTAGGTGTGATGAAGTGAAGGGTCAGCACTTTAGGGAACCCGTGATGCAACGGCTCTATCCTGATGAGGAAGTGAAGCGTGACGCTGAGAGTGAATCTGTCAGCAGCTCTGAAGTTATAGCTTCCCCCCCACCCCAAGTCATCCCACTCTCTTTATGTGAAACTATCCAAATCACTCTGTAACTGCGTCCTGATAATACCACAAAGAATGAGAGTCATTTCCTGTGATATTTCAGGAGGGAACGCCCAATGCCTCTGAGTCTTCTTTTTGGTACTGTGTGTGCATATTTGTGGGAGAATAGAAGTACAGATACTTTAAGATTCTTTAGAATATATCTTTGCAGCAGTATTTGTTCAGGGCACTGGATTCTGGCTTGTCTAAATTAATATATGATCCTCAAACCTCTCAAATTTCCATGCAAACCCAGCAAGAGCTGCCATATTCCTGCAGTATAACGAAGGCCAAGGGGAATGGAGGTCATAGAGCTGTTCAGGTTGTAGTCCTAAAACCCGGAGGAGAATTTGCATTTTGAGTCGTGAGCTCCCTTGGAGGATTTTCATATGGCTTTTTAGTTTCTTTGATTTATGAATAAAATAAGGGCTGTGGTTAATATCGCTTGAAGATAAGTTTTGTTCTAGGTGATACATTAAACTAAGGATGGTAAATTTTTATAGCAGTTGTTCAAGTCATCAAGCATTTAAACTCACATACTTGCAGTAATTGACCTATCGGTAAGCCCCTCCCCTAGAACGCAGATGAGCCAATGGCAGTTGGGTATCAGCTGCATGGAGACTGGAACTCAGACATCTGTAGTGCCATAGAGAAACATTGGAAGACTCAGCTAATCATCTAATCAGCTATCATTTCCCACTGGAATAAATTTCCAGTGCACTGGAAGGATTTCGCAATTGAGACAGCCCTTAAAATGGCTGACTCCCTGATCAGTGCCCTTACTACTAAACAACGGTAGCTGATTGAGATGCACCCTATATTTTTGGACAGTAATGTTGATCCAGGATCATATCTTACTTGGCAAAATCACGGCGACCTACATGAACAGTGTTGATTCGGGATGTTGTCATCCACAATCGTGATAACCGACTGTAATATGAGACTTCTCCGCTTGCAAGGTGATCTGAAAACACTCGCTTGGAGTTATCCACCGTATTTATTTTTAAATATTTTATGAATAACTCCATAGAATATTTAATTCACATTTGGTGGTCTTCTGTGTCCAAAAGTGTGCAGATCATTGTTGGACAAGATTTTCACACTGCAGCTGTTATTGTAAAACAGTGAGCAACTCTGTTTGTTTGTCCGAGGGAGCAACAGTAACTAAGGGGGGCGGGGCTTACCGATAGCTCAACTGTAATTCTTAAAGGCACAATATGTGTAAAGTAAGTTTTCGCCCACTAGAGGTCGCATTTTCAAAACAATAACAGAGGCGAAGTTCTATGACGCAATGACGGAGAATATAGAACAATGGGAGATGTTGTTTTCAAAAATCATGTTCACGGATGAAAAGCTCATTTATATCTAAATATGTATTGAGTGTGTGTCTGATGAAGTAAGTTTATTTATTCTAAATAAATCATTTATTTAATCTAAAATGCAGTAAAAACTGTAAAATTGCTGTAATATTATTACAATTCTGTTTTCTATTTTTATATATTTTAAAATGTAGTTAACTCCTGTGATACAAAGCTGAATTTTAGCATCATTTCTTTCATCATTTTTGTCACATGAATTGCTGCTCAAGAAATATTTCTTATCATTCCCAGTGTTGAAAGCAGTTGTGCTGCTTAATACTATTGGGGAAAATATAATACTGTTTTTCAGGATATACTGTGTCCTTGCTGAATGAAAATGTATTTCTTTGAAAAATAATTCAGACACCAAGAGCTGGCGTATGTAAAGTGAAATCAACATACTGACTCTGAACAGTAAGTTTGATTAAACTGTTAGCTAATGTGCTGAAATGGAAGTATTTACATGATATTACATCAGTCAATCTAAGATGTTTCAGAGGGGGGATAAATGACAAAGCGTCTCAAATAAAGCTAAATTGTGGCTGCTTCTGCAACACAATGCTCAGAATTACCCCAGGAGGCAGCCAAATGGAAGTTGCACCGAGATAAATGGCAGTTGTAAGGTAATGAATTATGAATGTTGCTGACACTGGTTTGCGTGTAGGGGAGGTGAAGGCACAAGACAGATAAATACCCCCTGTATGCGATTAAACTGCCCACTTTGATTTTACTCTCATCAAACTTACTGCAGGCCAAGCTGTATTTCGCAGACACGGAGGAAAGAAATTAAGTGTCACCATATCCCTGCGTCGAATAAATGAAATGTTGCCTTCAATAATATCCAGGGCTTACTTTTGGCAGAAGGCTCATTTTCAAGTTTATGACTTTAGTCAAGTGCTTCAATTCATTTGCAATTGCCATTTCAGTGAAAAGTGCTTTAGAAAGTCAAGCTATTTATTTATTTCAGAATCTTCTTTTGGAAAATATTACCTTCATAATAAATAGTTGAAAACTATTGCAAAGAACTCTAAACTGTTCAAGAAAGTCAACTGAACCATTTTAGGAAGTTTAAAAAAGTCAATCTCTATCACAATATTTAGTATATTGGCAAGAATCTGGCAATACGACACAGCAATACAGGGGTTACGATATATTGTAATATTTACTTGTTTAGGAGAAAGATCTAATTTTACAAAAATTGCCTTCTTTAAGTCAAAATGAGTCCACAATTTAGCAAGGCAGGAGATGTCATTGGCGGTAACTGTGAGCTACGTTTGCTAATGCTAACTTTAACAGTGTGCCCTTGTGCTACTTCCTGTCACAGTTTATGCTCAGAAAAAAAAAAAACACTGCTAGTATGGATTTTTAACCACAGATTGTAGAAATGATGGAAAACACATATCCACTTCCTGCCACTGCAGAAAAGTGAAGGCAAAGTGTCCCAAGATGGCAGCTACCATCTTGCACTGATGACTTAATTTGGAGCCAGAATCCGCGCTGTAGTTATCAGGAAGTCAGCCGCTGTACCAGGACTAAACTCACACTCAACTGCATATTACACATAACACTTGGACATAAGCTTAATAAGAGCTGCCTAAAATGACAGAAATCAGAATCTTTGAGATGTGAAATTTGATTGTTTTCTTTTTGAGTTGGTTCATCTCCAAATTGGTTTACATGAAGAGGGCATCCCATTAGTTTACATGACCTATCCTGCAGCCAGCCACCAGGGGGCAATCAAAAATATTTTGGCTTCACATTTCAGAATGTGTGTCACAACTGCTTTAAACCTAACACCAAGCCACTGCCACAAATCTAGGATATAAACAAAATAATTAAACATCAATACTGTATTTTAAGAATCAAGTCAGTATAGCCAAACTTGCAATCACATTACTGAAGTGTTTCAATATTCTCTTACACCCTAAATATCAAGGTATCACTATTACTTGCCATTACATTACATTGCCACCATACCAAAATTTCAATTTCACAAGTTTTAATCTATACCACCGCTAGAAGTAATGTGATGCATGTCTTATGAGAATCCAAAAACATTATCAATAACAATCAATTATTAATTAATTGATTCAGTATTGACCAATCAGATGGAATCAATAATGACTAACACATAGTGCATAGTTAAATGCAGCAAATCTATGACAAAATCATAGAAAATTGTTTTGACATATTTACAGGTAATTAACTACTTTCATCATCTTGTTTTCTCAGCTATTCAGCTAGTTTTCCCCTGCAGTTTAGTGAAAAAGAAACAGTGGGAAAATGGCAGGTCCAGTGGGACAGATTGGAGAGTGTTAATCAGAACTCAAGAATTATCTCACCTAACATTATCTGCTGGTCTCTCACACTGTATGCCTCTATCACATTGTGGGAATTTTTGTTACTATGACCTCACTGACCACTACAGCAGCGAGTGTTCAGTACTGATAGTAGTTTCCTGCAGATGTTTCAAGCTTTACCTTGATGAAGGAGGCTGTTGGTAAGTTGAAAAGGGATGCAACTTTTTATTAAACTAACTTTAAAAACAAACTTTGGGCCATAAGGACAAGGGCAAGTCATTAGACTTCTAGGACATTTCAGGCGCCCTCATAAAACTTCTAAGGCATCCAGCTTCCTATTAAGGTTGACGTGTCCTGTCAAGGTGGTCACTACATCTGGGTAATTGTGTGTGAAGGGCAAGCTAATTGAACTTTGTGATGCTGGGCTATGACAGCATTAAAACCTCAGAGTATTACACCTTAATAAGGTTCAGAGAGCTCCATTCTGGGTCCAGTGCACTTTTAATTACGTGCACCTCAGTCGGCGCTACAACACCCAGGAGGAGACACCGTTCCGTATAGAAAACCTCAGGGCACTTGGAGGAAATGAACAAGCATCCTGGTCTGAACTAGCAACTCACAGTGAATTACGCAGCTTTTCTTCAAAGTCATCTTAGCATAATTTCCTTTCAACTCATTTGTTGTATAAGTCATCTAAAGTGCATGCTCAAATTATTTATAATGCATATATGTTTTAGTATACCATTATACATTTATTATTGTTAAGACTAAGATATGTAAGTGTTGTCTCTTATGCTCATAAAGGCTGTATTTATTTGATTAAAATTTCAGTAAAACAGCAATATTGCGAAATATCACAATTTAAAACAGAATCATGTCTATTTTATATAGTTTAACAAAGCAATATCAATTACATTTTTTATTTTAAAACATACACAAACCAAAACATTCCTTTATAACTATTTTTTTTAAACATACACACATACAGCATTAAAATCCTCTATATATGTCACGTGTACTGTCTGTTTTGTCATTTCGTGAATTCATATCTGCCTTCATGCCTTCCTTCACCACACCTGTGACAATAATATATATATATATATATATATATATATATAAAAAATGCAGCTGGGCAATGATTCATCACAATTAATTGCATCCAAAATAAAAAAATTGTTTATATAATGTGTGTGTACTGTGTATGTATTATGTATATATAAAGACACCCACATACAGTATATATGTATATATTTATCCAATTTTTATATATATATATATATATATATATAAACAACATATTTTTCTTAAATATATATATATATATATATATATATACACACATTATAATATATACAAAATACACACAAATATATTATGTACACAAAACGTTTATTTGGATGAATACTTATTATATTGTAAATTTACAGTAAGAGGGTTGAATAAGAGTTTAACAGTGTCACTTTAGAATTAATGGTTGGATGCTTTACTTTTAGGCTGTTTATTGCATTTACATTAGTCTGAATAAGGAAATGTTAATCTTTAACAGAACCGCAGACCTGTATATGCACTTTGAATTGACTGTAGAGCGATTCTAATCATGGCTGTTGCTACTGAAGATAAAAGCACTGCCCAACTGGAATGTGCTAACACTGTAAAGCTGTACATTATTCATGTGTTTATTATTTGTTGAAAAGATTGAAAACACTGAAATGGCTCTGTTCTTTTTGATATGCTAAAAAGATATTTGTTAGTTATTTTCACGTCTTCGTAAACAGATTTCAGAGAGTAAGCAAAATGCAAAGCAAAGCAGATGCAACCATTTCAAAAACGATGAACAAGGGATGCTGCTTTTTAATTCATGAATCTTGCATTCCTCTGCACATCCAGTACAAGAAGCGCCGCAACCCTACTCTGCCAGTTATGCGCTGTCTGCTGGAGGTCTCTGTTAACACAAACATTGACAGCGAGAGTTAAATTATTCAGGACGTGAATATTTCATGATCAGACTGCGCTCCGGGGGGGCTACGGATGCCTTTGATATGTCTATTAAGTAATTCATTAATACAAATAAAATGTTAGTATAGACCTCTTCATTGCAACTATCCTCTGACAGCAGGTAAAGACAAACTTATCACCCTTAACTGCCTCCCAGGTGGGCTGCAGCATTTAGTCAGAGCCACTGAAGATCATTTATATTAATCATAACACACAAGCCAACAAAATTCTTTAAAAACTTTAAAAACACACAAACTTATCATTGGATGGCAAGTATAATAAACATAAAAAGTTATGTTTTATTACTTATTAATGTTAACTTCTTTGTGAAATTGGTATATACTTTTGAACTAAATTGAAAATGCATCTCTAAGTTTAGAAATAAAAAAAATGTTTTTGAGTAAATCATTGTAAGTAATATTAAGCCACAACTAATTATTTAAATCTTACCTAGCGAATATTAAAAGTAGATATTTTTCTATAGAAAATATGATTATACCATGTTGACTGGGTTTATTATGAGAATTCACAGCCTTAACTGTAAAAAAAAAAAAAAAAAAAAAAAACATACAGTAAATACACTTAAGTAGTAAATAAATACACTGAAAACACCTGTTTAAGCTGAATTAGGCTTTATTGGTGTCAGGAGAACCACGCTTCTTACGAGCAATAGAAATGCAGCCTTTCTTTCTCATTGACTGTGTGTTATGTCTAGTTTTGCCAGGTCTCTAATAGAATTTATTCATGTACAGATGAGTCCCCCAGGCTAGAACACACTCCTGAAAAAGACATAATACACTAGAGCAAATCAGACACTCACAGCAGAAAAGTGGACCTAATAAGTGGATTCAAAATAGAGTTGCAGTGTCATTTCGTCTTATAAATAGGGAGGAATTGGGGAGCACCTATTTTTAAACTTTGTCCTATTTCTTTTTCTAACAGCGGTAAGCTACAGCGGGTCTTGCAATTGAGTAAATTTAATAACTAGCATGTGGATGTTACCTGTGTCAAGTCACATCTGCATCCTATAGGTCCTAATACAAAATATTAAATCACATTTTTTAAATAAGCTTTTTTCACATATCACAATGATGTAAACACGAGGTAAATTCTAAATAATTTCACTTCTAAAAATTAAGTTTAAAACTCTACTCACAGCTTGTACAATTTAAAACGAAAACATATGAGTAATAAAATCACATTACGCCTTCACATTTTTGTGACAGGTGCAGTTTCACCGTCTCATGTCCAGTTGTCTCATGTCCAGCATGATTCTGTGAGTCACACAGTGACCTGTGCTGTGCTACATATCTCAAACAAAAGGGAAGACAGCTAAATAATTTCACAATCACTTCTACATAGAATGTCATACTCTCAAAGAAACAACAAACTTGTTCTGTTTGTTTGTGAACCCCCAGTTCAACATAGCAACAATGGGTCAACCAAAAATGTGCAGTAGCAAAAATCCCATCCACTTTCTCAATACATAGTTTTCAGTCACGTGACCGGTTCGAAGACCTGGAGGGCATTAACCATCCATAGAGCTGCAGCACAAGCGTGTCAATTTTTCATCTGGTTCAATGCCCCAAATATTTAGATCACCTCTCAAAACAGTAAAATGAAAGCATGTGAACAAAATTCAAGTTTTGGCAATTTGCAATCCATATTAAGCCCCCGCGGGAATATTTCAATCATTAAACAGATACAAAACATTACTCAAAATACAATACTCATACCAAACATTGTAGAAACACTTAAAGTGCCTTAATCCATTTTTTTATGGAACTCACTTCCTGTAGAAGTTCGCAACAGTTTATATTCTGGCTTCATCTGCTTGCCTGTATAAAATATACATCATCAATAAGGTGTTTACTGAATTTCACCTTATACTATCTGTGTTTTACTACATTACTACTTAATTTAAACTGAATAAAAATAACTGGCGGTTAGTGGAGAGAAGCTTTGTTTTGCCCACCAGGAGGGGCGTTCCTATAAGGGTGTGATGTCACATGAAAACTATCAATAGCTAAACTGATTTTAATAATAAGTTATAAGCTTATAACACAGACTACTGTGAATTATGAGGTTGTTAATCAATGGTATATGCTTTTTTTAAAGCCATTGGCCACCATTATTTCAACTTATTATTATTATTTATTTATTTTTTTTAAATAATGATGTTCCTGGTGAAAAACTACATTACCCATAATTCTAAGGTGTGTTCCATTCGACCGTAAGTGGACTGCGAAGTGAACTTCGCAAGGTATTCTGTCATCTTAAGTAAAATTGCGATCTGAAGTGAGCAAACTTGTTCAGTTTAAATGCCATTGTAAATGGCATAGGGAATAAGGGCACACCGATACATCTCTTAACAAGAAGTGGAGAGGAAAATTTACTTCCAGGGCATTCCAAATGAGCGATTATTGTCAGTGAAGTCCACTTTAACGGATATCCTGTGTTTAGGGAGTAGGGAGCAGTGAGCACTGCGTAGGGACCCTGTCAATCGGAACGCACATAGAGAATCATCATTCACTATGCATCATGGGATTGTAGTCATTCCCTTATTAAAACTGTTAAGTTAACAGGTTTAATGTGAACTTTTTTAACTTCAAATCAATTTTAATGTTGTGATTAACAATGTAGCTGGTTGGTTTTCCTTCATGGCTTGTTTTTCTTTATAAAAAAGACTTTTTAAAAATCCCAACTGGAGAAAACCCCCATTAAAAAACAGGGTGATCACTGTTGCACTCTATGACATGAGTTTGGAGGCGTGGCCATCTGTCAGCCTGACCAATGGGAGACATGTACAGTGTTCCAAAAACTTGTTTCAAAACAGTCATTATTTTTTGTTTGGTAACACTAGCGGCTCAGAAATTATATACTTCATCTTTAATAACCTACATTTATCTCTGCCATATTACAGTTACAAACAAGCCCAAAGCAACAAACACATAAGAGAGCACATAAGCAAAAAATAACTCAAAATGACAACAGTATATGCAAATCAACTGGATTTACAGACAGTAGCAGTAGTAGAGTGGCAGAGGAAACGTGGATTGCATCAGCAGCTTCAGAAATCACTCTCTTTTGTGTTCACGGTGGATGTTCACCGCATGACAACAATCCCACCATTTGAAAAGGCAGTCCTTCTTGTCTCTTCCCAAAGCTACAAAAGATGTATGCTACAATTTTGGGAGCCATATATTAACAATGCCTGTCAAAGCAGTATCAGTATGTTCCCACACAATAAGCCGTGAATAGATTTGTATTATGTAATTCTTTGATGATGATGTGTGTTTTGTGGTTCTCCCTACGATTAAACACAGACCACCTGCTCAAATATCAACGCTCTGTGGCTTCAGATGGATTCCCGTCTGCTTCAATATCTGTGGTCTGTCTTTCAGGTGAAAGACACAATACAGCTGTAAATGGAGATGCGAGACTCCCGATGGCAAACGGCTCATGTTCTGTCACCAAACAGAAGACAAAAGCTTGGGGGTGAACATCTATCAGCCAGCTCCACTCCATTTTTGGGGGCCCTCAAAAGAGCACAAATAATATCTTCTTTGTGCAGTATGAAGTCAGAGCATACTGTAAAAATACAGGGTGTTTTCCCACCCCGTTAAAAGACTCTGAGTCATAGAGAACATCTTTGTTGGAGCTTGTGAACAAGCAAAGGACAGTCTGAGCAAAATGAAAGGCTCCCAGTGTAAGATTGTAGCCATCTCACCCTCATTTTGTCCAGGCCTAGCACTAAATAAAAGTAAAAACAGCTCTTTTCCCTTATACACCACCTTTATGGCTCCACGAGGACAGAAAGGTCAGTGAAAATGGAGAGCAGTAAATTCAATTCGCATGCAATTGCTTTGGAAAATGCAATTCTGTGAAAGTCTGAATCTCACCGGCTGCAGTGAACCAAATAACAGAAAAATGCAATGTGCTGTGCAATCCAGTCTTCTCATTAATGGCTGAAGTGTCTATACCTTTATGTAATCCAGAGCATTCCACAAAAACAGGCTCCTTTTTGCAATACAAAACCTCTTTATGTACTCAAACAACAGCAAACATATTCAAATTACAAATGCACAGCATACTATTTAGCTCTGTTGCTCACAAATCGGGATCTATAATTTCATAATTACATGGTGCCTTTATCATTTCAGCACCCAAATATATGAATCTACACAGGATCCTTTTAACCACAGTGTAATATTAGAATTTCACCCATAATTAAGCTTCAGCGCTATCTGAGAATAGAACAAAGTAAAGCCATGCTGAAAGTTCAACCTGAATAAAGCTAGCACTCTGTATTCACGCTTTGGTAGCCGAGGAGACACTGACCCTTGCGGTACATGGCAATTTATGAATATTGAATTGAAAATAAATTACCTATGGCTTAAATGTCATTAAGAATGTAGCTGGCTGGATTAGATGTGCAAAAAAATTGGCAACAAGTTAAAGAGCTGCAAGGCAGTGTCATGCAAAGCACAATAAAACCCAGTGTTGAGTTTTACAACGCAATTCTTGGAGACAATTACTGGATAATAAATTAGACAATTTGATGTCTGACTGCCCAATTTCAGTTGAATAAAAGCTGTCAAAAACATAAACCCATCCAAAACAAAACAGTTGGTCGTATATGTGAGTCACTACCAAGACGTAGAGCAGTGGTTCCTCTTGATCTTATTAATTGGATCACTCAGAGAGGAGAGGGTAAGTGCATCCGTCCTGTGTACACTAATCCCTTCAATAAAGATTAGCTGTAACGTGTAAAAAGACCGTTTCTGAGGCAGTTTGTCCCAGGCAAAATTTGCTTAAAGGGATCAAAAGTATCTCAGCAGAACTCAAATGATGAAGCTGCCAAGAGCTGCCTGCCACAAACTTAAGACAAACTCAGACACTTCTGTGAGTATATAAATCATATATTATATGGGTTTTACTTAGCTGGGAATTCTGAGCATGTTGTTGGACCGCATATATCAACACTGTTCAGCCAATCAAATTAGAGGACCGGAACTAATTATTGTGTGAAGGAGTTCATGTCGCAACCAAAAACATCTTTCAAGATTCAGCTACTGCATCTCATTAAGTTCTTGCGATAATGCATGAATTCATTTAGTCTGTAGTCAGGGCAGAGATCTCTTTAATACACAATACAGTGACATATAGCTTGTTTGTGTGAGCTTTCTCAGTACAGTGATGTAATTGTGGGTGCTGGAGTGTGCATCCACACTGCCATCTAGTGCATCTGAGTGGCTCATTACACATGTGGGCATTAAGAGCATACTTGTGTGACTCTGCAGTTACTTCTCACTTAATAAACACTTTCATGTCCAACTTTCAGTATAGTTACTACAGGCACAGTCCCTTTAAAGGCAAGTGTTTAATTAGACACTTGAACTTTAGCTCCACCCTCTCAAATGTGCACTGGCGATTTCTGTGAATGGCATGGTTTTCAGTAAAATGTGCCTGAAAACCCATTCTATCTGCAGTTTTTTAAAGAAAATGTTAAATTAAGCAGTAATATGATTAAAAATTATGGCGACTGCAAATGAAAATCAAGGCAAATTCTTATCACAGCCAAGTGAACAGAGAAAAGCCTCTTTACAAGCAATTACAAGTGATCACACAAGAGCTTCTGAACTGTATCTAAATTTCTTCAACATATTAACTAAGATACTGTGAACCATCTATCTATCTATATATCTATCTATCTATCACCCAATGTTTTGTATCCGCTTATTATTGTAAAAATGAGTTTCAAGAGCAAAAGCTAAGAAAATGACTGGTCATTAGCATTTTTTAGGCAGGGTCAGTTGTCCGATATTTGTATTCTGTTGCTATGGCTTTGCTAAATGGCATTACTCATGCTTGCATTAACAGCCTGTTGCAGTTATGAATATAAAAGTAGCTTAGTACTAATACATTAAGTTACATAAGACCATACATCCCAGCTTCACTCTGATAAAGACGACACAACTCTGCATGACACGAGAAAATCATAAACACATCTACATAAGCTTTAAGCATTCAAGCTGTGAGAAAAAGCCTTCGAAGGCAGCTCATGAAGCGAGCCGTTTTTCCACTCTACAATTCATTATGAATTATTACTCTCTCCCCGTCTAACAGCATTTGCTAAATGAGTATGATTTTCAACACATTCAGACTAAATACACCTTATTACCTGCACCTGTCTGTACAAGCAATATTAAGCTACCCTAAAGCATTTATTTTACAAATCACGATGCAAACTTTGCTTGCAAACATCACTTATCTAAATATCCTTTTTTGCAGAAAATAAAAAATCGCACTGTTCTGAATACACTCGATAAAACTGAAGCTATTTAATGAGCATAAAATTGCAGTGGAAGACCATTTACCACCAAATAAAAACATAGTTTGGAAGACAAACTGGCACTCCGGTCATTATCGTTCCATTTTCTCAGCAACGCTGCTCTCATAGAAAGTGCCTCAGGTGCTATTCCGTATCGCGGTAGAAATCCGATAGCCCCGTCCCGTGAGCTTGACTCTGGCATAGGTTCAGGCTTGGCCAGCGGGGTGGAAGTGGAAATTGAGCTCTGAGGATAAGAGGGAGGTGAGGTGGAGGGGGGTTATTCGGCACTACCACTGAACTGTGTGGTTCAACTGAGGGGCAGCCACCTGTCACTAGGCTATCCCTTTACCTCAACCAGACGTACACACTTCGGCTTCTTGTTCAGGCTCCATGCTGGCCCTCTGGCAAACACCCTGTGTGTTCCTAAAGGCTCCCATGTGTTGCGCATGCATGTCTGGTGCGTATCCTTAAACTGCAAGGAGATGGAGTGCCTGAAATCATGCAGACGGTTAATATATTCAATTATCCTTACAGTGCATTCGTAATTTGATAAACATGAGCTATTGATCCATAATGCATGTTAATTGATGTCAAAATGCATTTAAATAAAGTCATAAGTTGTTACATTAAAGTGTAACTCCACTCCAAAATAAACATTTTATCATTAATTACTTACCCCCATTTCATTCTAAACCCGTAAAAGCTTTGTTTGTCTTCAGAACCCAATATTTTGGATGGAAACCAGGAGGCTTGGGACTGTCATATTGACTGCCAAACAATTACCACTGTCAACGTACAGCAAAGTATGAAAGATGTCGTCTGAATGCTTCATCTGCCATCAGTGGTTCAACCGTAATATTATGTATAAACATATATCCAAAATAGTACCATGGTTATATTACATGCCGTGTCATTGAATAAAGTCGTTATTTTTGTTTTCTTTCTGTGCTAAATGTATTCTCGTTGCTTCATAATATTAAGGTTGAACCACTGATTGCAGATGGATCATTTAGATGACATCTTTCATACTTTTCTGGACCTTGACAGTTTCAGTTGTTTGGCAGACAATGAGACCATCACAAGCCTCCCGGTTTTCGTTAAAAATTTCTCATATTGTGTTCCAAAGAAGAACAAAGCTTTTATGGGTTTGGAATGGCATGGGGGTAAGTGATTAATGAAAAATGTTCATTTTGGGGTTGAGTAACCCTTTAAAGCTTCTGTAGTTTTGCTTGCCACCAGACATGAAATACATTACAAATCTCTGACTGTTTTTATCTTTAAGGTTAGTAAAAGCGCTAAAGCTAGCCCTATTCACAGACTACTGTGATGCCAGTGCACTTGTACACACACAAACCTGAGTAATATTTAAACTCAGTACACAAATGTATTATTTTATCACTCCAAAACAACCAGAAGATTATTTATAGTTCAAAAAGTGCACTTTAAAAACACAAAAGCCTCTCTACGAGGTGGGAAAAGGAAAGGAAAAAAAGTGTTGCGCACAGAAAGTGCATTAAAATGTCATTTCAAATTCCACAAAAGGCAATTTAGCCTCACAAAGACCAGATAAAAACCACGCAAAATGACAAAAGGGCAATGAGAAGGTAGATGAGACACTAGCGCTAAAATCCAGTGAAAATGCAGTGCAAGGTTATAATGGATGGAAAAGTAAAGCAATGTTGTATGTCAAACGGCAGAGGCTGTGCCCACCAGCTGTGGCTGATGACCCGGAGAGAGAAACTAAAGCTGTCATTACTGCTTTCTGAATTCATTATAGCAGAGGAAGTGACACACTGCCACCCTTGATGTTCTTTTCTACCTAAACAAAGTCTTAGTGATGGAGAGCAGATCTCAGGTTGCTCATTCAAAAACAATGCTTGACAATTAGAAGAGAGAGTCTCTGTGTGCTCAGCCTCTCCCTGTTAATTGTAGGTTGTGGGCTTTTCAAAGCAAGTGAATCTGTGTGAAGACGAACTGAACTGAAACAACAAACCACTATGTTGTGATCACACAGTACAATTTTTTTAAGAAATGTATTACTCAAATGTTTGTAACATACAGCACTCTTCAAATGAACACACCCTCTGAAAAAAAAAAAAAAATTGCAATAAAAATGGCACAACATTTCAGATAAAAAATAATTGACTTGGCCTCATGAGATCAAAGTATGAATTCCCATAAGTTTATATTTTGTAAATATGGGCCTTAGAAAAGGCCAAATGAGTGTGTAACAGTCCAGCTGGAGGTGCCAGCAAAAGCCTCTGGATGGCACTCCAGCTCTATGTATGTGTCATTGTGTGTTTGTCTCCGTTTCCATGCCAGGACTCCTATTGTGAACTCGTTGTCTCCACCCACCTTGTCTGTCGCTGTGACCACTAACTCGCTCCTCCCCTTATCCTTGTTAGCATGTCTTTATAAACCCTGTTTGTAGTATGTGTAGTCGCTCGTCATTGCTCGATGTACCGTATGTGTAATCCCTTTGTTCAGCCATCCGTGTTTCTCCGTGTTTCCCAGCATTGGATTTATCGTTGTCGACCCATGCCACGTTTCCGGGATTATTCTACTGTCTCTGCCCTCTTGGATTAAGTCCGCCGATCGTCTGACCATCGCCACGTACTCTGGTTTATTCTATTGCCGTTGTCTCCGATGCCCCCGTTTGCCATTGTTGACTCTGCCTGTTACTTTACTCTGTGTGTGAATGAATAAATTTGCTGCAGATGGATCCGCACGTCTCCTCGCGTCTCATTCGTGACAGAGTGTTGTTCCAGGATGGACAACAACAGTGCTTTTTACTTAAACACACTGCATTTTACTGTGCGAGATAAAACAGTCACTCTTTTTACAGCTTTTGTAGCCAGCTCTGAGATACTTGCTTGCTATTTCTCCTGGTAATAGAGTAATTGCTGAATGCAAGTTTCAGTTATTTATGCAGAGTACTGTACTTGATTTCTGAATCATTGTGAAAAGGATATTTCACCCAAAAATGAAAGTTCTGTCATTGTTTCATGTTATTTCAAAGCCATTTGAACAAAAAATGCAGATTGACAGCCTCAGTCACCATATATTTTTATCATACTGAAAAAACCATGAAGATGAAATATTCTATTTAACATTTTTCCTACATATTCCACGAAAATAAAATCAGGTACAGGTTTAGATTATGGCAAGTAAATGATTTATTCATGAGATTCTGTTTTAGACAATCATCTTTAACTTCATTTCTTACATTAATAAAAGACTCAATTGTTGACTAACACATTAAAAAAGACAAGATTTTATTTTAGGGTCTCTTAACTAGTTTTGTATTAGCATGCATATTACTATAATATTAGTCATTTATTAGTTGTAATTAAGCACATATTCTTGCCTTATTCTACATGACCTAATTCTACATCCCTAATCCTACCCTATACCTAAACTTAACAACTACCACACTAACTATTAATAACAAGCAGCAAATTTTATTGAGGAAAAAGTCATAGTTAATAGTGAATAAGTGTTAGTATCATATGCAATCTTTCACAAAGTATTTGTAAATCACTTACAAAAAGTGTTTTAATAGTTAAATTGATTAAGATTGACATGCACAACATATATATAAAACATACATTATAAAAAAACCCATTATGACAGACAGCAGTAAGTTAATTACAAAAATACAAATTTAATTGTGAGCTAGGAATTAATTTAACCCTAAAACAATATTCAACCCAGGCTCGGAAATACATGCCCCTACATACATTTCTGCAAACCCTTAATTATGTACTTTACAGAACGAGTCTCAAAATGAAATGTCCATAAAGTGGCGCTAAAACACACGTTTAATATGTGACCATACTGTATGTTGGTACAGGTACATGTTGTAGAGTTTTAATTATGTTAATAATGTTAAAAGGTATTTACTGATGCAGCTATGCTATTTATATTTCCTTATGTGGATTTGAGCTGTTTTGTCGAACCGTAGTTTTCACAGGGTTCGAATCGGAGTTTTAATCGCCTACTGTACAGTAAGTGCAACGCCATCACGTGAGCTACCGAGTAAATCTACTGAATTACAAAACTCATGCATATGAGGCTGTCTATGTGACAACAATGCATCAGTTTTCAAATAGTGCAGGATGTTAAAGCCATAACATAACATTCTGCAACTAATTGTCTGAAAATTTGCCTTTATTAATCAAAAATGTACCTGTAAATCATTTTCTGTGAAAAGGAATAAAAGTTTTCAGAGTTTTACTGCCTCTAGTGTTCATTTCAACTGTAAACTGCAGTGATTCGTATGTACAGGTATGTTTTTTAAATTCTGCAGAAATGTATGTAGAGGCACGTATTTCCATTGAGCATAGGTTGACAATATTACTGTTATGCTGGGTCTTTGAGGGTTAAATAGCCCAACCGAACAAATCAATTCACTATAATGAATCAGACTCCCCGGTGCTAATGAACAAAACATCTACAGTCATAAATACACAAACGTCTTTATATTACAGTCTCAGTGGGTGTTGAAAGCATTGGACAGCAGCCACCACGTTTGGAAATACCATTTCCCATACACAAGAACGGAATGTATTAGATGGATCCAAGATTATCCAAGGTTATCACGTTTCATTTAAGATGCGTAAGATGGGTCCAAACTTTCCCAGCATGCCTGGCTGATTCCTTCAGTGGTATGCCAGTTTGCTTTTGTTAGTGTTGTGGATAGATTTCCTCTCCCAAGCTCTGGAATCCAGCAGGCTGACTGGGTGGCAACAATGTGAGTCTTTATTTGCTCCTTAAGGCAAAGCAAGACACGCCTACACACGGAGAGCGCGAGAGTGCAGTGATCCACACGCCGAGGCCTTCAGCCTAAACAGGACGACAATTAAACCAGACAAGACAAAACTGCAGGGCTCATACAGAGACACTCGGGAAAATCTGACACTTCATGAGTCACAAATAACGGACTTTCACAGTCACTAGTTCACGTTGTTGTGGGGCTGTTAGCAAAGCACTTCATTTCAAAGCAGTAATGCAGTGGGAAGAAAACATATTAGTGAATTTAGGCACCACGGAAGTCAGGGAACTAATGACTTTGTAGGTTTTAATCGCTGCGTTGGCATTGACTAATTACACGTATTTGCATGCTCTCAACCTTTCCCATGAACCGAAATGTGGGCACATAGTGCATTTCCTGTTCATGTTCAGGGCAAAAAAAGTGGAAGAGTGAGTCCAAATGAACAGGAGATTTGTGATGATGCATTGTCGGACTGCTCCGATCTGAGCGTAGCAATTAGCTTATGGATGTTTTCTTGCGACCTGACTTCTCCTGAAATGTATTTATGACAAACTGCTCTACCCTCCATCCACGTAATTAATATTTGGGCAAGCAGCAGTTTGAACTAAGAACAGCAAAATGCAAATCGTACTATAGCAGAACGGGATGATAAAATATGCATGAGCAGAAAGAGTCCCTTGCTTGTTAGATCTCAATATGTCAAAAACCTGTAGGTTTTGCTCGTATAAATGTAATACATTTAAACAACAGGTGGAACGCTAGCAAAAATAAATGGGTGACACAGCAACTGACAGCTTAAAAAGCATATTAGCTTCAAGATGCATACAAAGGTCACTTTAATAGAAGCAGATAAAAGCAAAAACATAGTGAAGTGAGGTAAATTTGTCTTTACACTGACATCAATGCAAAGTTAAAAGATATTTGTTGCTATCAATTTAGGGGAACTTATGGTAGCTACCGTAGTTAACATCAACTGTTGAAACTTACACTCAAATATGTATATATGTATGTGTAATTTTCCACAAAAACTGTAAATTCAGAGCTTTCTTGAAATTACATATAGTAATATTCAAAGATAGGGATCAAGACCTGTTGTTGTTGTTGTTGTAGTATTTTTACATTGAACATAAACACTGATGATTTCTGTTGCAAATACATGCAATTCTGAATATAAAATATAAAATAATGCTAATGAAAATATGTATCAAAAATAATAATATAAAAAAAAAAACTTTTACATTTTATGCAGAACAAATGTTTTTTCATGGAACAATTCAAATAAATGTTGCTTCTGCAGCATTTTTATCCGAATAATTTCTGAAGGATCATGTGACACTGATTGCAAAAAATTCAGCTTTGCATCACGGAATAAATAACTTTTAAATATTAAAATAGATAACTGTTACAATAACAATTCACAATATTACAGTTTTTACCATATTTTGATCAAAAACTTTCTTTTTTATTCTTTCAAAAACATTTTCATTTTCAGATATTCAATAACCAAAAAAATAAAATGTTGTCAGGGCAAGTAAAAACAACCCCACTATGATACAAAAAAGAAACCTTATTACTGAAAATCCAATGAATGTGAAAAAATGTCCCAATTTTCTTCAAGTAACCCTATCCAGATAAACACTGAGACATTGTAGGGGGCTGTTTAGAAAGAAAACCTGTGACTGAGACAAAACACAATAATGAAAGTCTGGCCTCAATGGCATCTAACTCCACACAAGATAACTCTACATTAAATGGCGTTGACTGGCCAAGGGATACTTAAGGTTTATCTGCTGTTCCTTTTGGTCCACTATTTTGGTCATTACACAAACACATGTCCCCCTTGGAGTCTAGACAACCCCACCCCGCTGATTGGCATTATATGGCTCCCAACAAAACAAAACAAAACAACTAGAACAATAGCATTGTGTCTAAACTCTCCCACAGCTTCAACATCTGTGCTACTTCCATCAGCTGAAGGTGACATGTTTGACTTTGAGTAAAACACTCGAGTAAGACGATCTGTCGTATACAAACCGATGC
The DNA here is from genome assembly GCA_032359235.1 of Enteromius mattozi. Taxonomy (NCBI): domain Eukaryota; kingdom Metazoa; phylum Chordata; class Actinopteri; order Cypriniformes; family Cyprinidae; genus Enteromius; species Enteromius mattozi. The sequence continues at coordinate 4,428,060 of JAUMHE010000016.1, forward strand.
CAAATTTGCTGTGAGGTTAAACATTGTCTGTTTGTTTTGTATGGAGGGAGAGGTGTGTTCGTCAAGGGCTGAAAGACAAACAAATTAAAACCTTCTGAAAGCTGCCGGATAGGGAGTTGTTTGAATGAACTAAGGATAGCCAGTGGCCGATTAAAGACATTTACGACAGAAAAAACTATGACTGGTCCTTGAAGGAATTTGTTGAGGTCGTCTCATGACCAGTCTTGACCTTGTTGTGTAAATTTTTCCCACAGCAACCATCAGGGACTTATGTGCTGAGGCAGGCTGACATTGTTTTGATACTGGAAGACAAGACAATCTTTCCTGTTTGGTGAATGTCTTCACATCCATCTCAGTGGTTCTAATGTGCTTTGTAGCTAATGTGCTTATTCACTATTAAGTGTCTTGAATAACAGCTTACACTGTGCCACATCCTTTAAAATGAGATAAACTGCCACCATACTGAAAACTGAACAATTGGAATTTCTGGTGATGTCCTGTGTCTCGGAAGGAAAAGGGAAATTGTATGAAGTCACAAAGGATGAGATTTTTATGAGGAACCAGTATTGATAAATGGCATAAAAATGAAACTTTTCTTTGGCTAATAAAGATTATACTTTTCATTAAATATTTCTTAAAGTACTTGTTTTTAATCTGGAAAAACAATATATATATATATATATATATATATATATATATATTTATTTATTTAATTTTATTTTTCTCATCTTATGATTAAAAAATTGTAAGTACATTGGCAAAAAAAGGGTTCTTTTTTAGAATTGATGGTTCACAAAAAGTTATTGGAAAAATGTTAAAATGATGAAAAACAAAACCCTTTTAAAATAAATAAATGCAAATGTAAAAATATTCTTAATTCTTTTAAGAACTGCTCACTGATAGGTTCTTTGATTAACCCAAAAATGGTTAAGTAACCCAAAACTATTTGTATTTTTAAGAGTGTACGGCTTATCGGAGTAGTCCATAAGTAAATAAATCCATGAACTGAGCAACAAAGAAAGCTTTTTCAGTTCCTCAAAGCTCTTTTCTAAGATACTAGAGAATTCTTTTTTCCTTGAATATGAAAAGGTTCTCTAGTGTGAACAGGCTTTAAAACCATATATGGTTCTAAATGGAACCTTTACTGTAGCTTTAATTCATTATTTATATAAAATTGACTCTTTAGACAATTAAATGGCACTTTATAACAGACACTATCATTTGAATCCATAATGAAAGTCACATCAGAATGAGTTTATTTGCCATGAGGGGCTTTCCTAAACTCAATATGGAGCTTGGCCAGCACTGGGCATTTGTGATGGACCGCTCTCAAAAGCACAACGTCACCTCGTCTTGACTCTGGCTCAAAACAAAATTAGTCATACCCATTTCAACAGGCCTGCATTATTTGAAGGCTCTCCTAGAAAAAGCTGTGTGCATGATGAGATGGCCTGCCATGCAGTCAGCTCCATTGTGTCATCATTCAGTGAGAGCTCAACATGCAGGGTGAATACAGAAGGAGAGTTTAAATCAGCACACTAAGTATACTGGAGAACCACAATATGAACAGTAAATCAGTGCGAGATCATATGCTGGACTGGATTGATAAGGATACAACAAAAGATAGATAGGAAAAGTGGGATGCTGTTACACTGACCATCATGCGTACTTACTGTTAAATTTCCATAAGTGATTAAGCCTTATTGATGCAGTAAACTACAGAAATGCTTAATATGAGACATTTCAACCTCAAGGCCACATTTACAGAAGAGCTGGCATGAAGGCAGAACTCTCTAATTGAAAATTAAACCCCTGACGAGAAGTTAACAACATTAACAGATCCCCGTCCTAATCTCCACCAGGGTCCTGGCATCATGGAATCATATCTAACACGTATCTCAATATTTTCAGTAGCTATATCCTCAAGCTCTTCAGCAACCTTTCTCAGGCTGCCCTCCCTGAGATAAGAATAGTACATAGCCTCAAGAAATACATTTGGCACAGCAGGTCAGCCATGGAAAATTACCTTCTGTGCTTTTTAATATCGAGAAACTTTTCTTCCTTTTGAAGCTACGGCGGCGGTGAAGGAAAGAAAGCTCTTACAACACGGTATTAGAGTTGATTTTCTGTAAATATAAGCAGGCTTTTGGATCCTGAAGCCTTTGTACATACGGGCACGGATTTTCTCATGTGTCACACAACACAAGGGTGGTCTAAATTGGATGTTTGTTGCTAGTTCAAGAATGGCCTACAATACTGGCAGGAAGTTAAGACTACTCAGCATAAACAGAAAAAAGGCTGAAACAACACTGAAGGAGCCCTTTTCAACTGCTGGGCACCTTTTAAAAGCATTTCAAGGCTAGACAGTGTGCCAACATGATACCTCCCACTTCCTCAAGACCAAACTATCATATGAACAGGTCTTATTATTATCATCTCAAACTAGTTCTGTTCTTTCTAAACAAACTCTAAGGACTGGTTCCAAGTGCTGCAACTGAAAACCATTATTCCTGAAATGCATCTAACCACATGAATGTCAAATCAGTGCTGACAGCACAGCTGGTGACACAGGTGTCGGTCCCCTGCGGATATACAATAACCTCAGTGTTACTATGGGGATGACAGTCCTTTACGAAGAAATGCCACCAAAATAACTCTCAGTGGAAGACAATGCATTGTAACCTTAAATTACGTATTCAGATGCAATATTGAAATCAGCTGGCTACAAACAAATGCCCCACATGAACTGCACTCAGTGAAAAACAGACATTTTCAGCACGGAGGCGTGTAATATCCTTCCTCATCGCCAAGGGCAGGTACACCTCCACACAGTTCTGATGTTTCTGCCATGGGAACAGAGGGTGTCAATTTTGTTTAAGATACTGACAAACATGCAATGCACTGAAGCTATACGTGATATAAAGGAACAGCTGACCCCAAAATGAAAATCCTACCATCCTTTACATTTACTGTGGAACTCAAATTGCCACAGAATTGGCCACTCTTTTGCAAGTTAACCATTCAGTGTACTAGCTTAGTGATTAAACTGCTACTCTCTATGCAAATGTTACATTTTAATGTGTTTTGTTTAATAGGGCATGGTAATCACCCCCTATACTCTTATATAGATACATGACTTGAGCCATTCAAGGTGGTTTCCAAAACCATAGTGGACACTGTCGAGTGCACTCATTCAGCCCCAAAATGCAACTCAATTATCAGTACAACTGATACACTTAACTACTAGCTTCTGGATAATACCTGAAGTCTGCAGCAAATCCAGCACATTCAGTGTCTAAATGCACTCACTTGGTCCTTATTCACTTATTAGGTGAACTATATTAGTAGGAGCAATGTAGGACGTAGTGAATTTTCGGATACAGCCCAGTTTTTTCATGACAGTTCTTGAGTTGAGATCTGATGGCCATGGTTAATGACTCGCTGGTAGGGGAAATATAGGTGAATAATGACTTGGAAGACCGTTTGAAGACTTGGAAGTTGTATAGGCTACTTCTTTTACATTCATTAAGAGCATGATAGCTGTTTATGATGAAAAATGGCTATTTTCCATCACCGGCTTCAGCACAGAAGAAAGGCAATTTGACATGAGGATGAATAAATAATAGCATAATTTACATATTTGGGGGAATTATTACAAAAGAAAAAAATGCTTTATAATGTAGCCGAGATTTTAATATCTGCATGGTGACATTAACACACCATAAAAGTGCTTGTGATATTGCCTCTCTCCTTGGTTTTTTGTGCTTTCTGTCTTTCTTTACAAAATCATCCATTAAAACATTCCAACATGAAGTTAACGAAAAACAGACAAACATAAATTTTGGAGGGGGGGAGAGGCAAAAATATATAGGACTATTTAGAAGAAAAAATATCTGAGGAGAGGAATTGGATCATGTTGTTCTTGCACATTATCCAGAAGCTTTCATCACCGGAGAAGTCACATGTACCTGCTGTATTTTCATTTTGTACAGCAGTTATAGAAAAACACACGATACCAGTGCAAATATGAACAATGTAGTCCACAGCAATAACAAATAAAACATAACTTTCCATAATGTATTTATCATGTTACATTCGGAGTAAACGAGTTATTTATCTTCATAACTACTAGCGATCTGTTATGTTTTAATAAAACTTATAAAGCTGACATGTACTTACCTTGCTTTGCAGTGCCAATCCTTCGTATCTCGCGGATCTTGTGGAAATAGTAAACAGAAGCGTTGATATTACAACACTGAGCAGGCTGAGTGTGTTTGTCGCGATTGAGATGCGCGCAGAAGTTTATGGAAATCGATCGCCAGATCCTCAATCCTCATGTGCATTTTCATCCGCTTTGAACAAAGCAATAAACACGCGCGAATACAGTCGGCTCTGTGTTGACAGCTTCCTTACTGTAACAATCAAGCCTGAACGACGCGCTTGACGCTACACCTCCTATTCCACGGGCTCTACACACAACTACTCCCCACGGACACGTGATCATCCCACGGGAATAGCTCTCATCCCTCCCTCACCGGCGGCTGGTATCGGTTACACCGGCATCGTTTCGGCAGGACACGTCCTTGAGTTCCGTCGATTCCGTCCTTCTTAATTTCATGTGCACAGAATGTATTGGACAATGGAAACAAGTTGACAAGAATCGACGAGCAAATCAGTCTGAGCTGAATGCATATGGATATCGACCTGGTTATATAAACATATCGAATAAATATACATTCGGCGTCAGAACCCTACATCAGACTTGCGTCCGTCAAAACAAGGGTGGTTTTCTTAAAACTCCTATCAGTTATTAGTATGTAAAGTGTGTGGAATCTTAAAGAGAAGCGCACATATTCCTTTCAAACAGTTCAGTAACCACAAAAGTTAGATTACAAGTTAGTCAAAGCTGGTATTTTCACCTGATAAAAAAAAAAATCGCCTGAGGTGGTAACCATGGCAACAGTAGGCTGCTCCAGCATTTTTGTTCATTTCAGGATGGCATAAAACTGTCATTAGTATATTGCAGTAAAAGAAGAAGAAGAAAGAACAACTTTTGGATTGTGTGAAATAAACTGATTGTTTCAGCCCCAAAAATTCATAGAAATTCCATTAAGTCACTGTTCAGCCTTTCAAGATAGACAGTGGGTCTGTTTTAAACATTACACCCTACTCGGGATTTACGCTGAAAACAATCATTTATTATAGTACCAATAACTGGAAGCTGTTGTCATCATGGCACATTTTAAAGAGTTTGTCTACTTTTTATAAGCATGATATTTTTGTTTGGAAGATTAAGTGGATCGATACCTGGAATCTAGTCAAGTCTCTCACATAATGATAATTAAATAATAATAATAATAACAATTATTAAAAGTCATGTCAATTATCCCTTTATCCCATTTGTTTAAAGCTATTATGATGTAAAATGGCTTTGTGGGCAGGGCAAGAAAGAATACAAGACATATCCATAATATTAAATGTGAAATTGTAGGAAATAGTTTTTCTTGTAAAACATGCTCCAATTATCTTTATTAATAACTTTCAGCTACCTATGACTTAATGAGTACTGTATATCTAGAATGTTTTTATAATGTAGCCTAATATCTGAACTCGGTTTGTCTCCTTAACTTTTCCATACAGATTGTTATTTGTGAGCGCAGAGAAAGACAAATCGAGTCCCTTTCTGGCACTTCATCGCATTGGGCCTCCTCCACACGTGGAAAATCTTTGCTTGGAACACAGGTTTCTGCCAGAGTTCAGTGAGTATTCAACATTACATAACAAGGCAGAGAAGAAAAATATGCACATGTTAGTTCATAACGTGAACTGTTATTGTCTGAAGTCAAACAAACAACTAAAGTGAAATAAACTACAGAGGAGTGACAAAACTTACACTCAAAGTAGATGCAGCATTTGCGGAGCCTGAGATTCGCTCCTGGTAAATTTTAATGATGACAGAGCGAAAGCAAAACATGGAATTGCAATTACCACCATATGACTACCCCTGTCTAATAGAGGTTTAATGCTTTGTAAAACCCTTCATGACAGGGATGCTTTGAAGTTCTACTTCTTTCTGCTAAACTTTAATTCTATTCCACATCTCTGAACTTCCGTACACATTTGCTGACATCGGCATGTTTATCTAAGTGTTCTTGAAATTTGCACACGTATTAAGTGCCCTACTGTAAACAGCTGACGTGAAAGCAAAAATGACGTTGTGACTAGGAAGGGTTTGGACAGCAAACGAAATGAGATCCCTTAAGGGAGCCTGCTTTTGAGAAGAAATCTCAATTCATTCACTTGCTCGGGACCCTCGTGGAGAGCAGCTGTGGGGAGCGGATGGATCTTTGTAGTGCTGTCATGACTCGCCTCCAAGTTCTCATGGCATTTTAGTAATGAATTCTTCAGCAGCCATTTTTACCCTAAACTCAAGGACACATTTGGGAAGTTTAAAGAGTCTGATATTATCCAGTGGTTATCTGCTAAAATATTTATACACGATTTAAATGAGAGCCCATTTACTGTACTAAGTGAGGGGCTTTTTCGGTTTCATTTCATTTTCCGTCCAAGCTCTCATCTTAAAAACATTATTAAAACTTAAACTTCATTTGTGCTTTCGCATTAAGGGACTCTGCCTATCCTTCAATGAGAGTAGTTGTAGTATGGGTAAACAGGAGCTAACTCAAGCCAAAGCATGCATATTGGATGTAGCATCCTGTTCTGCTTATGCTGAATTTTGAGCAGGTATCCCATGAGCCACAGGCCCTCAAAGCAATAGAAAATATCATTGTTTCATGGCAACTGCATCTGCAAATGACTACTGTGGGTGAACTGCTTACTACCTAGCATTATAATGCAGTGTAATGGTCCCTACCATGAAAATAGCCATGGTTGGTATATAATTGCCAGTTGGACTCTTTCGATAAAAGCCTTTATTCCAGATGAGCCAATAGAGTGGCCTTTTCCCAGGGAACTCATTATCATTGAGCTGTTGACAGTAAAAGCCTGACAAATATCAAGCTTCACGATCGTTTTCCCTTGCAGACAAGGACAGAAACTTTTTTAGGAGACACTCAGGAGTCTTAGGGAGCTGTGGAGAAAAACTAATGATCCAGTTATTGGATTATGCACTCTTGTGCTGATGCTTAAGTAAATAAAAACACATTTATCATGTGTCAAGCATTGTAAACACCTTTAAAGATCGATTGCAAACCTCAGAGTGCGTGATGAAATTATGAAATCTAACTTTCCATTTCCTTGCTACTCGTCATCACAAATTGGCCAGCAAAGTGAATTTAGGACAAGTGTGCTCCATATATGTTTCACTGAATGAAAAAAAAAAATCCCCTAAAAGCGGATAATAGTAATCTCAGATAAGACTGGGGTTGATGAAATACTCTGTTGAGTTGGCACTCTAGGCTGTACGCCTTGCCGGTTTACCAAAGCAATCCTATAAAGCTTTCTTCCTCCATGGTCCTAAGCAAATACACAACAGTGTGATCCAAGCCGAACAAAGGCTTGGATTTCAAATCCCACAAAACTCATAGTCAAGGCTTTTTTTTTTTTTTCAGGGTTTTTCGACCATATCGCAATCCTAGATTGTAATTTGAACAAGCTTCTTAAGTGCCTCTTAACTGTAGCCTTGGAAAAAGATTATTTCAGCAAACCTATGACACTAAATCGGCTCTTTATTCATAATTGTCCTATGCAAGTTTGTGTTTTATACCATACTTCTTTTGTTTTTGAGATTACTGATTACAGATATCGAAAAGGAAACGACATGTTTTCAGAGTGGAGTGAGATAAGATCACAATGTCTGATGAATCATGCCTCTTATAGCGTGAATCATTAAAGGTTTATAAATAGTTCATCGGATAATGGGGGACTCAGGCAGGTTCTGAGCAATAATTGATGAGACACAGTGCAGATGGGCCACGCTGCCTAATTAAGTTCTGTAACTGATAACCCTGTGCTTTATTAATGGCCCAAAACTTTTTAGAGCACTAGGCAAACTTAAGACCACTTAAACAATTAGAAACTGTGGTCACATTAGAGCACATGATGTATGCAAATGTACTCAAAAAAAGATTTTGAATTGTCTCATGGTTTCTCCACAGTTCACCTTTGTCAAGTCCAACTTCTGCTTTTTCATTTTGCTCACATTTAAGCCTGGCTGGCCCAGGAAAAACCGTTTCCACCTGGGATTTGCTTTTTGATCGTAAAGCAATGAAAAATGTTGAAGCGTTTTCTGCCTTGCTTCTCTCATCTCATCATCAAAGAGCCCAAAGCTCAGTTTCAATACAACCTCCAGAGAGCACAAGTTGATTATTGCTTTTTGAATTTTGCTAATTAAAAAGTGAGAACAGCACATTTTTGTATAGCTAAAGTAAACAGATTTTATATAGCTTCCACAGAGCAGGGTAGAAATATATAGTCGATTTTAGCACTATAAGTAAATCTTTGATAAATTGCAGATGAGGCACTTTAATAGATTCATTTAGGCAAATATAACACTATCGTTCTTTTGAAATACTATATTAATCAAGTTAAGCCAGTTAAATGTTTTCAATACATGCTAGGTAGAGGGTGGGCAGCTTCATTCTCGTTGAACTAAGAAAGTAGGAAACAGAAGTTCAAAAGCTTTCTTGCCATATTGCAACTTCCAAGGAAATGCATCCTTCTTAACTTGACCTTCGGACAAGACTGAGGTTCAAAGTAATTACAAATGCTGAGCTCGGCATCCCTTTCTCACATACATCTCCAAAAGCTGGTTGTTTTGAACCACATTTGGGGTCTTCTCTCATCCGTGCATCTGCTGGTATTGGAAATGGCCCCCTCCAGCTATCATTAGCCATATCCATGTGCAGCACATGACACTGTCAGCCTCTGCGATTCAGATGGGTGCATTTATTGGTTGCCAAGTTTGTGAGATTCATGCAGTTATGAGCCTGCTGCTGAATTGCTTATCACACTGGGAAATCTGTCTTTTGAAATATGAAGCGTGTAAAGTGCTGGATGGGAGCATAATTTCATTACAACAAAATGGAAATGTATGCCTCAAACATTTCTGGTTTGAGAGACCGTGGAATGTATTTTTAATCCTGTATGATGAGAGACTTCACTAAAAGTATCGGTTTAATTCTTCTACTCCGGCTGTTGTACACGGACAACATTCAGTCTGACTTGACAGCATAACTAAGCAGCTGCTGTCGGTCTTGGCCAGGAGGCAGAATAGAAATCGCTGGAAAGGTCACTGATTATCTGGCCAGGTCTAGTGTCACATTTTAGAAATCCAACTGGGCTGTGTTCTAACAGCATGCGGTCCTGCAAATAGAGCGATAGAATCAGAAAAGGGGTCTACTGTCAGGAAGGTAGCAGATTTGGGCATAGTTAAGGCAGACAGATGGTGACCAGTTATTTCACTGATTGGCTGCTGGCCTTCAAGGTCACCTTTTGAATGGCTGGAAATTACTCAGACCGCATCTGACCCGACAGGAAAATGGTTTAGGGAGGTGATCACTGCTTCCAGTGCTCTTTTGATGTAGGCCGGTAAAATTGCCTTCAAATTATAAAAATGTTTGTCATTTGTACAGAAAAATAATGTAGAATTGCTGTAAAACCTTTTAATTGGAAAACTGGTTTACCATTAGATTTTTATGCAATTATACTGAAAAATAGTTTTCCCCCTCAAAATCTGCAGATAAAGCAAACATTATTGGAGTATGCTTAACAAAATATTCTTTCAGTTGCAGAAACAATGCATCACACACTAAATAACAGATCTGAAATCAGATTTTGATATAGATATTACAACCAAGAGAATGCAATGCACATATCTTCACAACAAAAGGAACATTTGGAAAAGAGATGCACGAGAAGAATGCTGTACTAATAAATCTTTTTGTTTGTTTGTTTGTTTTCAGAGTTAAGACATTAGTTTTATAAACATACTGTACATACACACACACACATACGGTATATATATATATATATATATATATATGAACACATCCATCCATCTTTTTATCTATCCATCTGTCCATTTATCTATCCATCCATCTAGTGAGGTATGAACATGAATGATCATTTTGAGATCATGCTACAGATTACATTTAACAGTGTCATTAAGCTTTAAAGGCTAATTTTTGCATGAAGGCACATGATTAATTAAAAATAGGGAAAATTAGTATCCACAGTTAAACATCCAGCATTGGCTAATACTGTTACTAAAATTTTGTAACTGATACAGTACAGATATTTTGTGCATTCCTAATAATCCATTTCATGCACAAAAAATACATCTAAAAAAATCTGGTTTACCATTGCATTTCATGCAATTTTACTGAAAAATACTGTTTTAAAAAATGTTTTTTCCCCACTCCAAATCTGAAGATAAAGCAAACATTATTGGCTTATGCTTAACAAGATATTCTTTCAGTTTCAGTTTTTCAACTTCAAAATGTCACATTTAATTAAATGTGTTCTTGGCCATTTCTTTGTAATTGTTTCTGAAATGTATGTGCAATTCCTGAGTGAAAATTGTTTATTTACCTAATTTCTTTTGTTGCATATCATTTATGGTTTGAAAAGAAAAAAATGACTATGTTTGTTTTCAGTAATGTTTTAAGTTATTTATTTAATATTTCCATTGTTTTAGTGTAATGTGTGTACATGCTGTGGACAGGCCTTTCCTAACTTGTACATTTTAATTAAACAAAAAAACAAACATATTTTGTTAGTTCAAGCAACTCTTTTAAAATTAAAATATACAGGCACGAATATGCCAGTAATACTTTGTCACTGTATTTTTTACATTGCATTTCTGCCAACCACAGCAGGTGCTTTTTTATTGTAAACTTAACATGATTCAAAACACCAAAACACCCTAGCAAGCGTCACAACGCCCTTGTGCTGTGGTGTCGAGTTGCATTTTCTTCAGAATGTGAACAAATCTAGTCCACATATTTTATTTGTTAGTTCAACAGTAAGCATTACTGTGTTAGCTGATAGTTGTCTACACACAAACAGAACTGTTGCTTTTATTGATCAACACTGTCATTAATTTTATCTCTGGTGGTCATCATGGCATATTTTAGTGTCTGATCCTATTCCAACACCATATGTTGTGGTATGCAGCTCATCATGTCCAGCAGTACCTGTAGAGCTTAAATAGATATTATATCCAACATGGCTTACAGGCACATCCTGTCTCTAAATACATCTTTAAATCCATTGAAGCTCAGTCACTGAATAAATGAAGGGAAGACTCAGACTGCCGGCAGTTATGAGCAGAGCAGATATCTACAGTATAAGTGGAAGCCATACTTCATTGCCTCATGAATAATTACTGTCAGGAATTGCACTGTTTTGACAAACCGTCCCTGTTAAATCTATCTAGTATAAAGCCTAGCACTGATTCTGAGCTATAGATGTTTGAGTGCGGCAGTGATGGACGAACAATGTGGCACACAGAGGATGATGGTAGGGCAATAAATGTACAGAGTTTCTCATAGATTTATGACACATCTGTGAATAGGAAGCAGTGGAATGTCAGATGACTTTTATGGTTTAAAATAGGGAGCAATTATATGATGCTATCTTTCTGATGTATGAAATTGACAGACTCTTTGTAGTGGAGTCTTGTGGAACTTTTGGAGGTCTTAGATATTATGTGAGTTTGATATGAAAGCCTCTACAAATCTTTTGCAATCCAGAGATGAAAAGAAAGCTGGAAATTGGCTTTTTTGGACTCAAAAAAAAAAGTGTCACAACACTGAACAAAAGCCACATTTATACCACCAAAATGGTATTGCACAGACTATATAACGCTTGCGTCATATTTACACATGAATAAGAATAACAGAAAACAGTGCATCACACACTAAATAGTAGATTTGAATTCGGTTAGATATTTATTCTCATTAAAAAACAAGAGAATACAAGAAAATGCACAGATCTTGACAGCATAACTTTTTTGTTAAAATTTTTTGTTTGTTTGTTAAAGTTA
>JAUMHE010000016.1:4440166-4482565 GCA_032359235.1 Enteromius mattozi
AAAGAACACAGTACCTACAGTCAAATATGGTGGAGGTTCAAAGATGTTTTGGGGTTGTTTTGCTGCCTCTGGCACTGAGTGCCTTGACTGAGCGCTGGAGAGTTCTGAAGTGGCCAGCAATGAGTCCAGATCTAAATCCCATTGAACACCTGTGGAAAGATCTTAAAATTGCTGTTGGGAAAAGGCACCCTTCCAATATAAGAGACCTGGAGCGAAGGAAAGAGTGGTCCAAAATTCTGGGTGAAAGGTGTAAGAAGCTTATTGATGGTTCTAGGAAGCGACTGATTTCAGTTATTTTTTCCAAAGGATGTGCAACCAAATATTAAGTTAAGGGTGCCGATAATTTTGTCCAGCCCATTTTTGGAGTTTTGTGTGACATTATGTCAAATTTGCTTTCGCCCCCCCTTTTTTTTTGTTTTGTTCCAATACACACAAAAGGAATAAACATGTGTATAGCAAAACGTGTTAAAGAAATACTTTTCTGTTAGAAATACTTGCCATGACTGTATATATATATATATATATATATATATATATAAATATATATAAACACATCCATCCATCTATTCAACCACATCTATTCATACATGCAGTATATGCTTTTATTTTAGTGTTTTGTTTTTAATTTTCGTATCAGTTATCCATTATTCAATGGTGATTATAAAAATATTATATAAAATATAAGTGAGGTAGGTGAAATGAGCATCCAGTATTGGCTGATACTGATATGTTAACATTTTGTAACTGATAAAGTACAGATATTTTGTGCATTCCTAATAAACCATTTCATGCACAATCTAAAACAATTTGTCTTTATAGGGCCCCCACTGGCACCCCTCAAACTCTCCCAGTGCCTGCACTGTTAAGCTTCTCATGAGGCAAAAAAACCATAAGACTATAAATAGACAGATGCAGGAAGCGGGGCCAAATATACCCAATTGTTTAGTGTTGTCACTTCTCTCGGCACACCAAAAGAGAGGAATGCATTTAGACTAGTCTTTCCAGGAAGAAGCAGGGAAAGGCCTGTTCTAGCACTGAAATGCTCATGGCATGATATCTTGAACAGTGGGGCTTTACAGTCGTGTGAGTGCTTTCATATGCAGGTACAAACATGATGCCATGACCCTCTGTTCTAGTATGCTGCTATCACTGTGCTGTGATGTTGCTTAGCTGGCCTATGGGCATATCACATCGTATCAGGCAAAATAAAACCCTCACCTCACATACTTAAAGGCCAAACTGTAGAGAGAGAAACAGGGAGACATTCTATATACATATCCAAAGTGCAAAAGCATATCTCCCCAACAAGCCAGCAAAACCAAAGATGGGAAATTGTTGACAGAAATGACCCTCAGTCTAAATACAGTAACACTGATTCTCGAAAACTCCTAAGAGAATCACATCAAAGGCTGCATGACTCGCAGAAACGCTGTGCTTCACTTCAAATAACATTAGAGAGCAAACTGGAGAATCCTCCTCAGACCAAAGCAGATGTTTAGGGCCTCTTAGCATTTGAACACGCACTTCAAGCTTCAGTGAGGCAAAATTAATCATCAAAATAAAGTTGATTAAACTTACAATGGAAGGTATGTAAGATTTATATGTGTTGAACCTGTTCCAAATTGCTTACTTTTGTGTTTTTGTTTGCTGAAATGCATACATGTAAAGTCAAAGTCAATATAGCATTTAAAAGTTTGTGGTTGGTAAGATTATTTTGATGTTTATGAAATAACTCTCTTATGCTCATCAAGGCTGCATTTATTTAATAAAACACACACACACACACAAAAAAAGTTATTCCTAAGTTATTCTATGTCCTCATTTGTGGCCATCAGGACTCACTTTCTTTTGTTTGTTTCTTTGTTTTTTAACAAACTTTATATATAAAGATGCATAAAGATGATTCTCAGCTATTTTATAACAGATTAATTTGATATATATTTATTCTTTCTGCAAAATGTGTGTAAAATGGTCAAAAAATGGGTTTTCTTATTAGGTACAATGTATCTATAAACTAAATCTAATTTGCATATTAATGTGTTTTTGGGGCAACATGTAATGAAAAAAGAAGTGTAATAATAGGAGTAATAATTGACCAGATTTTCATAATAATATATAATATGTAATATTTGTAATGTAATGTAATATATAATGACATATATAATATTAAAAAATATCATTTATTTTACTATTCATTTGTTATGTCTCCCAAATTGCATAATAAATATGCTTTCAGTACCTGTGTCCTCATATGAGGACATGTATGAAAATCAATGTCCTGTTTCGTAACAGAAAATTATATTTTGATCTTGATTTATGACACAATTAAAAAATTTGATTAAAATAATAATTACAAAATATCATATTTCTATAAGAGTGTCACACCATTAATTTCAGACATCCCTAAGGAGAGGGAGTGGTTGTGGTCAAACGTCCAGTCATTTGGTATCTCTAAGAAAGCCCTGAATGTGCTCTTTACAGAACAGCCAGACTTACACAGGGTCTTAGGAGGATAAATATGTCCTTGCTGAATAATAATAATAAAAAAGGTGATCCCAAACTTTTGAACAGTAGTGTGTAAATAGTTTATATAAAAAAATAAATAAATAACAAGTTTTCTTTTTTTTCACCAGATTGGATTTTGAGTATAATTGCATTCATACATCTTGTGCGGTACACTTGCCAGATTTAGTGTTTTAGTTTTTTAAGAAGCACTAAATGCAAGGAATACTTCACGAAACTGTCATATTTGTCATGCTTTTGACAATCCGCAAATATGAGCTAGCAGCGTGTAAACAATCTTTTCATTTCTATGCAAAAAATCTTACTCCAAATGACAAGCATCTGCTCAGACAGACTATGCAGAGTGACACACGCTTAAAAAAAAAATACGATGCTAAGCCAAAGCAAAAGAGAGCGATTCTAATGAACTTTATTTACAACACTGGGGGTGTGACAGCAATAGGTCACAGCGGGTTCACACAGCCTTCAGTTTACATACTGTTTTTGGGACACCTTTGCCCTGAAACACAATCCAGCAGCATTGGTACACCAACATGATGTCTTTTCATGTTGGCTAAGAATGCCATTCACACATACCAGAGGATTGTAGTCATAACCAAATCCGTCTAGAGTTAGCGGCACCATTAGCAGTTTCACCACTGACCTAATTAGAGCGTCCTCTCATAATGTGACAGAAGAGCACATGCAGCAGTAGCTTTGACCCTCGGTGAGTCTGTCCCCTCTTCAAACTCTCGTCTCGTGTCTAGAATGCCACCAATGCTAATAAAGGGGCAGACCCTCAGCGGGGAGCTAAGAGGATTGTCTTGAACTGACCTCCGGTCAGATCGGTGGCAGCTACGAACACAACACACAGGCTCACAGCTAAAGTTAGCTCTCAGATGAGCCTCAGTGAGGGGCTCTGTGTTTCCCTAGCTCACATTCCTTTGCAGAACTCTCTCGTGCAAAAATGAAAGCTGTAGGTTAAATTAGAACTGTGACTAAAAAGTATTGATAAAATTAAATGAAGTGTGATGCATTTTTGCATGGGTTCACTTTACTCTTTGCATGTTACATGGATTTGTCCCTTATGGGAAGTCTACATCGTTTGCGTGGGCTTTGACATACAGCTAGATATATTTGACCCATGCTAAGCTTTTTAGTAGAAGCAAGTGCAGCTGAAGCCCTTAGACCTTAGAGGAAATGTTAATTCGCTCCGTGCAAACAAACCATTACTGTGCTATAAACAGGAAACTTTTTCTTTGAGCAACTGAAGAGATATTGAGCGTGAAAGAGCTAAGGTGCTATGGATACTGAGCAAATGGCAAACATTGTGTAACACATTAATATCATATCATATCATTGTATCATTGTATCATTGTATCGTACCATATCATATCATATCATATCATATCTATATCATATCATCATCTTATCGTACCATATCATATCATATATCATATCATATCATATCATATAATATCTTTGTATCGTCGTATCATATCATATCATTGTATCATCATATCATATCAATCATATAATATCATATCATCTCATCACCGTATCTTATCGTATCATATACATCATTGTATCATCATATATCATATCATATCATATCATACATATATATTAGCATGCATATAACTAGAATATTAGCCATTAGTGGTAATTAAGCACACATTAATGTAATTCTACATGACTTATTCTACATCCCTAATTCTACCCAAAACCTAAACTTAACAACTACCTTACGAACTATTAATAAGCAGCAAATTAACAGTTTTTTGAAGGAAAAGTTGTAGTTAATAGTGAACAAGTGTTACCAAATATAATAATAATATAATTTAATAATATCATAAAAAATGTTAATGCCAAAAATATTAATATTTGGTAATTTGTATGTTTTCAGATTAATAATATAATATAACATAAGAATAAAATGTAATATAAATAATAAAAATAGCAAAACTAAAAATATTAACACAGCTCCTAAAGCTCTGCTTTTTTTTTTTTTTTTTATCTATCTATCTATCAACACTCATGCAAGCTATGAGAATGATGAATACCCACATCTCCAAACAAACTTCCACACATAGTAAAACACAAACAAAAGAAAAGCAGTAAATAAACACAAGGCATTGTGCAAGTTTTGCTATTATTAGCAACCAGCTGTAAACACAAAATCAAGAATCAATAGCTCAGGCCAGAAAGAATTACAGCTGAGACTTTGTCCTTTTCAATAAGACAAGAGAATCGCAGGATACTCCCTAACAATCCGGATCCCTGGATGCTCTATAGCACACATGCAGCTCAAAGAGGAAACACAAACAAAAAGTGAATTTTGGTAAGAATATTAGTTTGCCTCTGAATGAAAGACACAAACTAAACTCGCATCAAATGAAAGTCCAATTCAAATTATTTCTGTAAAAAAATCATTTTAGTAAATGTGCTGTTGAGTTGCTACAGTGACTAACAACAAAGCTAATAATATTGCTCTATATAGCGCATGCTTATGTCTCTGTATTATTTTTGCTTGCATGTTATGCATCGGTTAAAAAAATGGCAGCAGTTTTGCTGTGGAATCTGAAACCAGTGATTTAGGAAAGAGAAAGTAAACATATAGTGCTCTGGACTGGAGTAGATAGCCTGGAACCAAATGAGGTGGAAATGCAGTAACAAAAATAGGACAACAGTTCCTCATAAATCTGGAAAAACCCAAAGATTGCCAACAGTAACAGACACTGTTAAACCAAAAACCCACAAAGCATCTGTGTAACATTCAATAATAAGCAGATTTAAAATATTTTAAAACACTATCCAGATATTAAAAGCAT
This sequence comes from Enteromius mattozi, assembly GCA_032359235.1. Lineage (NCBI taxonomy): Eukaryota > Metazoa > Chordata > Actinopteri > Cypriniformes > Cyprinidae > Enteromius > Enteromius mattozi. The sequence continues at coordinate 4,445,500 of JAUMHE010000016.1, forward strand.
CAAATGCAATAATGAGAACAGCGTTTCATTGTTTTATGTCACTATTTGTAATTTGATTGCAACATTTTGATCATTTGTACATATGAACAAACACATCTTATACTACATAACATAAACAGATTGTAAAGTTCTTGAATTTAAATGATTATTTAACATTTTATTATACAATTCTATTATTATATAGATTTTAACACAAAAGGCAAACACTAACTCGCACATTCTTCGTTTTTAATCAGACTTTATTATTTTGGATTAAAGGGAATTGTATATTATAAAAGTGCAATATATGATGTATTTATGATGCAATATAACAAAGGTTTCATTTTTAAACTGTGCAACCTTGTGCTGCGCTTACAAGTTACAGGCAGCATTCATCCTTCCCTTGACAACTACAGACAAAGGCTCAACAATAAAATGCTTTATTCTTCCATCCATCCTGTTTCATTTCAAATAATGTAACCTCAAGATGCAATTAAAATTCAGTCATATAAGGTATTCCAGTATAAACAAAGCAGCCTTGAGAAGTCCTGTCTGTTTGCATAACCACTTTTTGCCACATAATTCAGAATCTAATTTAAACAAAGACTAGGTAATAAGAACCTGGTTAATGAAGAGCATAAATATAAATATCCAGCTCGTAACAGTCATGTGTTTAGGCATGAGACACATTCTTTTCTCTCTCAGTATTTCCGTTGAGAAAACATTGGATTTCAAAGCTGGTAACAGCGCTTTACTGATTTCCTACAAAGGAATGCTAAGCCTATTTCTTGCAAGGAAAGAAAAATACAAAAAACTCTGTGTCATGCAGGGAGCCGTGGAAGAGATGGAGATGTAGAGGTTTGGACAAATCAAACCACAGCTCTCGTTTGGCCACGTGTACCATACAGTAACAAGAGCAGCATGTTGCTCTGCTTCCCACCATCAGTGTAATGATAGCTGGATTTATAATGAGGCCTATGGGGAGATGATTGAAGATGTCTTCTATTCTGAGCAGAAGAAAAAGTGAACACTTCACAGTGTGCTGCTGCCAGAAGAATTCTTCATGAACCTTGTATGAGAGGAGCATAAAACGTAAGTGTGTGGAACAGAGGGACTTCAACAGACCAGCTTAGATCTGCTTTACAAGCAGGAGAGCAGAGAAATTGTTGAGTGCCTATGGCCAAAAAAAAAACATATCAGTTGTATCTTAAAATTAAGCTGGAACCTCTTGAATCCACACCACTCTTTTAAAGGAACACTCCACTATTTTTGAAAATAGGCTCATTTTCCAACTCACCTTAAACAGTTGAGTTTAACCGTTTTTTGAATCCAGACGATCTTCGGTTCTGGCGGTAGCACTTTTAGCACAGCTTAGTATAGATCATTGCGCAGTCCGACCTTGTGGCAAGAGGGACGTAACATCTCCGTTCCCTCCTTTAGGAAACGAGGGTTACATACGTAACCGAGACTTTCCCTTTCATTCAGTCACTATGACGTTACGTCATTGACTGACGTCATGGGGTCCCTATGGAAAACGCCACAACCCGGACTGCGTCAAGTAGGAAGCCCAAATGCTGACAGGCTGCGACAGGCTCACCTTGGGCCTGATACGCCAAGGTGATGGCATCAACCACCCAATGGGCCGACCTCTGTTTGGAGACAGCATTCCCCTTCTGCTGTCCTCTGAAGCAAACAAAGAGCTGCTCGGAACTTCGGAAACTCCGGGTGCGTTCCACATAAAAGCGCAGAGCGCATACGGGACACAGCAACTCGAGGGTCGGGTCTCGAGTGGTGCAACAAACAGAACCTGCTCCTGGTCCTCCCTGATCTTGCACAGAGTCTGTGCAAGGAGGCTCACTGGGGGGAAGGCGTACTTGCGAAGATCCTGGGGCCATCTGTGCGCCAGAGCATCCGTGCCAAGGGGGCCTCAGTCAGGGAATAAAACAACTGGCAGTGGGAGGATTCTTGGGAGGTGAACAGATCCACCTGGGTCTCCCTGAATCGACTCCAAATCTGCTGGATCTTCCCGGGATGGAGTCTCCATTCTCCGGGTAAAGTGAGCTGTCATGAAAGCGCATCGGCTGCACGATTCAGGTCCCCCGGAACGTGATGCGAATGACTGGAAAGGAGGAGATGGCGGGCGAGTTGCGACAGGTGATGGTAACGAACACCACCCTGATGGTTGATGTATGCCACCGTCGCTATGTTGTTTGTCCGGACCAGCACATGCCTGCCCTGCAACATCGGTCGAAACCGGCGCAGGGCAAGCAGTACACCCAACAACTCAAGGCAATTGATATGCCACTGCAGTCGGGGTCCTGTCCAGGAGCCCAAAGCTGCTTGCCCGTTGCACACTTCGCCCCAGCCTGTCAGAGAAGCATCCGTGGAGACTACCACATGCCTCGACACCTCGACACCATGCCCATCTCGGGACCCGGCCGTGCAACCAATGCTGAAGCGGACTCATATGTAACAGGCCGAGCAGCATAACTGTGGCTGCGGCTGCCATATGCCCCAGGAGCCTCTGAAAGAATTTTAGAGGGACCGCTGTATTCTGCTGGAAGGCAGTAAGGCAGTTCAGCAATGATTCAGCTCCATGCCGAGAAAACAGAGACTCAGGGGAGACTGATCCTTCGAGTGAGCTAAAATTAGCCAGTCGTCGAGATAGTTGAGAATTCGGACACCCTTGGTAAAGGCGCAGGGAGACAGGGCCAGCCCAAAGGGGAGGATCTTGTACTGGTACGCCTGACCCTCGGAAGCAAACCGAAGAAATGGTCTGTGTCGAGGCAAAATCGAGGCATTAAAGTACGCGTCCTTCAGGTCAATGGCTGCAAACCAATCCCGGTGACGATCGCAAGACAGGATGTGTTTTGGCGTCAACATCCTTAACGGAAGACGATTCAGGACACGCAGATCCAAGATTGGCCTTAACCCACCGTTCTTCTTGGGTACGATGAAATAGGGGCTGTAAAACCCCAAATTCATCTCAGCTAGAGGGACAGGCTCAATCACGTCCTTCGCCAGCAGGACTGCGATCTCCGCACGCAGGACACAGGCATCCATCTCTGAATGAACGGAGGTGAAATGGACACCTGTGAACCTGGGTGGACGCCTGGCGAACTGAATCGCATAGCCGAGTCGGATCGTCCTGATCAACCAGCGAGTCGGACTGGGGAGCACTAGCCAGGCCCTCAGTCTGCAAACAAGCGGGATCAACAGAGCGGTCAATGACATATCCACAGTGGGGCAGCCAGGAGGAGAGAGGCGGCTCGACCCCGGAAGCGAGGCGTCCAGGAGGCGAGACGGGCTGCTGTGAACAGCACACACCAGCTCTCCCCCTTCCCGCAGTGGCGAAATGGCACCATGAACCTGAATGTGAGGAAGCAGGGCGTCGCTCACAACCTGAACATGGTGATAGAGGCCCAGAGATTGCACTTTGGCATCACGCGGGGACAAGATGTGTTTGATGGCCTCCATCTGTTTCAGGACTGCTGAGAACTGCTGGACAAAGTTCTCAACAGTGTCGCCGAAGAGGCCACCCAGGGAGATGGGTGCGTCAAGAAAGTGCACTTTGCACAAGTACACCACAACCGCATGCTCTGCCTGGGGGATCTCCGCATACCCCCTGGTGGCTCCGCCATCGAGGGTAGTGAGGAGGGAGGAGCTCAACCACGCCCTAGATGTATAGGTGCCTTCCATGATGTGGTGAGCTCTTTATGAACCTCCGGGAAGAAAGGTACTGGGGCTGAGCGTGGCTGGGAGTAATGCCTGGAGCCCAGAAACTGCCGCGGTGGGGGGCTGCTCAGTTTCCTCTTCGGCTGATGCTGACGAAAGCCCCTCCTCTGATGCAGCGAGAGACATCTCATCCTCTTCCGGGGCACCAAAGGAGACGCTAGGCTCGACACAGGACAAACCGGCACCATCTTTCGGAAGCTCCACGGGACTTCGCATCGGGAGATCAGGAGTCCGTGGGGACTTGCCCGGCGGATTATTCCTGATTGCCACCTTGAAGCCTGCCAAGCCACTAGCCAATGCAGCCGAGGAGCCTTTACGACCCACCAAACTTGAGGGGGTAGCGGACGAAGCTAGCCTTCTAATGAAAGAAACCCATGACCTGAGCAAAGCCATGGACATGCGGTCACAATGAGGGCATGAACCATCCGCGAAAACTGTCTAAGCATGACTTAGGCCCAGACAAGTGAGACCACGATCGTGGCCATCGTCAGAGGTGAGGAAACTCCCACATCCAGAAGCACACAGTCGAAAAGACATCCCGGAGGACATGCTTTGTGACCGTGTAGCTGTAAGAAATTTGCTCTTTTAGCCCGGGAATGCCGAGGGGAGGACCGCACACACAATTGTGCACCCAGTGCAGTCTCTCCACTGGAATGCAGGAACGCTCCGACCGAGGATCTCGAACAGCAGGTAAATATTTTTCTTCTTTTCTTCTCCAACTTCGCGAGAGATCGGCTCCGAAGCAGAACGCTAATGGTGGTTTGCATGCCGCCATCTTATATACTCGTATGTACGGGGGAGTGGCTAGGCATGCAAAAACCACTGGCCAATTCTCATTGGCTTTTCTCCAAAGATCAGAGTCGTTTGGTCTCCCAATGACATAACTTTATAGTGACTGACTGAAAGGGAACTATACTCTCATTCCAGCGTAATAATCAAGGAACTTCGCTGCCGTACCATGGCTGAAGCAAGCACAATGATATTAAGCAGCGCCTGAAATACTGGGGACTATTTTTGCCTGAAATCATTGATTAGAAAATGGTAAAACTCAACTGTTTAACTCTAGGGGAGTTGGAAAATGAACCTATTTTCAAAAATATTTTCTTTACAGTAGATTCAAAATTATCTTTAAATTGAAGTTTTGGTCAAGCACAAGTGCTGTCCAAAACTACATTTTGGACCCCATTGACTTTCAGTGTATTTCATTGTATTGTACTTTTTTCAAAGTTGTAAATAGAACAAAGAGTATTGAAGCATGCATTTCAAGAAATCTTCCTACTTTAAAATGTGTATTGAACATTTTGTGAATATCTATTTTTTGTGAACTATCCCTTTAACTCTTTGCGTGTTACGTGATGACAGATTGATGTGTATTGGGCTTTATTTTCCAGGGTGTCATTGTGAATCATCAATGATGAGCCTTAAACCTGTCAAAGAATATATGGAGTCTGAAGGCTCAGATCACATGGACGCTCAGATCTGACAGGAACTTTGACCTCAGCCAGAAGCTTGACAGCAGCTTGACTTTATGAAGACACAGCAGGTTCCCCTGAAGCATATCCACTGACTGAGCTAAAATCACTCTTCTGTCTTGCTTTTAAGATCAGACTCAAACTCTGAGCTTCAGGTGCGAAAGCCCGAACAATCCTCAAGCTGTGCTCGCCGAGCCTGAAAACAAGCAGCGGGCAAGAGTGAATTCATATACTATGCTCTAATTGGAACATATGGTCTATGAAAGTCATTAGAAAATCTGGATGATGGCATGTGATCTCTCTGTGCCAAAACAGTGTTTGCTGCTGTACCATATTTAATAGCCTACACAAATTTCTAAGGTCACTAAATTATTAAAATAAAAAAGAATATTTGATGAACACAATCTACTACATGCTTTCTGTCATTTAAGCAAGTAAAAGGCATTTTAGTATAATTATATATATAAAAAAATCTTTAGGTCATGGCTTTTTGCGCTAAGTACTTTATAGAGTTGTATAATGTAAATGTAATAATACATTTTATGTTGTTAGTAATATTTCAAGATGAATTGAGGCAATTTTGATTTACTTGATTATCTATACACCATACAAAAAATAAAATAAAATAAAAAGTTAATATTTGAGTATCGAATACAAATAAAGGTACTAAAGCTGTCACTGGGGTGGTACCTTTTCAACAGGTACATGTTTGTATCTAAAGGGTTGATTTTGTTACCTTAAAGGTACATTTTAGTACTAAAAGTGTACATATTTGAACCTAATATGTACCAAAGTGTACCTTTCGGAAAGGTACCATCCCAGTGACAGCTTTTTACCTTTATTTCTGAGAGTGTATGATACATCAGGCTTTTAAGTTAATAGGAACATTTACTTGTACATCTCACATCATCACTCTACTGTATTTCAGTGCATCATGTTTGGCACAAAAGAGTTTTAATCATAAAACTAAACTATTTAAATATCATCTTACAAGACATATTATTGTATTAGTCATCATAATAAATTATACATTTGATGTAGTTATGAATAAAAGATCTCATTGATTTACATTATAAGAATATATATATATATATATATATCCGAAACTGCATCAAATTGCATATTTAGTTTTTATTCAATATCATACTATATAAAATGATGCTACAGTATATTAAGATATATACACACGCACACACACGCATATATTTACAGGCAGCACATATATGGTTCAATACATATTTTTGTTCAGACTTTTAAATGTCAAAGCTTAATGCTATTTTTTAGCGTTTTGTAATTTCTTATTTATCTATTGAAGTCACAATGTAATGGAAGTAGCAACAAATATTTTCTTCCATATTTCAATGTACATCTAATATTCCAAGAGAAACAGATTTACGAAAAGGAGAGAAATGTTAAGAGGGCAATGGTTTTGTCCATCAGTTGTAGATTGGATGGAGCCAGATCTAAATGCAAGTTTGAGAATTTAAGAAAGGATCTGGGTTTAAGCAGAATAAATGAAGAAGATCAGCATATGTCACCAGGGAGAAGTCTGTTGTTTACTTATTATATCACACCCTCAAAAGCTATATCACTTAAAGGAAAATGGTGCCATTTCTATTCAATAAGTTCTGCACACTTAGAGAAACATTTTTGTCATAAGTGTAAGGCGTAGTGAGTTTGTATTGACTGACCACTTTAATAGGCAAACACTGAATTGAAACAAAGAGCACGACAGGATAACAGAGCATGTGTCTGTTACAGCTGTGTGTGGTCTGTGTACCTTACATTGCTTATGACTGGGTTTGCAGCTGACTAGATGATACTTCATGTAATGAAATGTAACTAATTTTTAATGACTCGTAAAAGTGAGATTCAGAGTAAAATAACCTGAGCAATGAGAAGCGATAGCACATAATTAAGTCATTTTAAGGGACCTGATATGAAAGACAAGGGATGAAGCTGCATAAATTGGGTCTAGTTTCGGGACTGAAAGAATAATGACAGATTTTTAAAAAGCTGGGATAAATTAAGCTGGGATTATATTAGAAAATGTTTTCAAACTGAACATCTTTAAGCAGAAATGATCCAGTAAACACACACATGTTGCAAAAGTGTCAGTGAAAAGCAAACCATTTGGAAATCACTGTGTGCTGTTTTTAAAACGCTGTGTGTTATTTTGGGTCAAAAATTCTTAAAAAGAGTGAAATCACATCATTAAACAGCTGAATGTTGTTCTAGCATTCAATTTAATCATTTTATCATTTTTAAAATGACTTATTTAACATGAAATGTTCTATCGTTATGAAGGTCAAACGGGGCGTTTCAAATATTTTTCCTCGATGGGAATGACTGGTGTTATGTTTGGACTACATAAATCTGCAAACTTAACAGATGCTTTATGTCTCCGAGGACTCAATCCACATTTGCTCCTCTACTGGAGATGGCCTACCAAGACTTGGTGGAGAATTAATCACTTGCTTTCAGCCTGAGGCAAATCCATCAGTGCATGGGGATACTGTGGTGTGTTTCTTTGTTAGAAGGTATTTTTGATTTCCCTGAACAGGCTCATCTATTTAGCCTTAAAGATTTATGCATTAAAATGTAGGACACCGAAACTAACCTTGAATCGCAATTCTTCCTCTGTCAGCTGGGAAACATTTGTGGATGACATGCTGTATGGAGAGCTCTCTCTCTCTCCCCGACCGGTCTCAAATCCTCATCAATATCAGAGGAGAGAGCGACATCTAGTGTTTGATTAAACAAGTGCAAACAAACAGGAGCAAAGTGTTTCTACATTACGATTTACTGAAAACCTTCTTTAAACTGAACACAACTGCTTGAGAATATCAATTAACTATTTGCGTTTCTATTATTCTTTCATGAACGGAAATATTAGTGTTCGGTTATAATCATGTTAAAATTAGTACTTTTGGCACTCCAATACTAAAAAGACATACTAAAAGTCACGTTCATTCGTCACAGTTAAGTATAACTCTCTGTTTTTGTCTGTGCTATTGAAAAAACAAACAAACAAAAAAAAAACGTCATTCACATGAAAGTTTATTACATTAATTAATTGGATTTATTAAAGGGATAGCACCTTGGGACGATACACTTTATTTTCGAGGGGGTTCAAATAATTCTGAGTTTATATATCAATTATTTTTACAAACTAGGGAATTGCGGGATGTAAATGTGCAACGTTGCACAAGAAAAAATTTTAACTTTAAGGTGTTAACTCGTAATCGAGATATAAATTCACAATTCTGAAGGATAGTCTCATCAACGGGGAATTTATAATTTTTTTTTTAAAAGTTGGCTACTTTATGAAATCATTTTATATTTTTCATTTCTGGTTTTCACAGTTTTTTCATCTTCTCACAATTAGGATTTTTCTTCTCAGATTTATTTATTTTACGGCTTTTATTATTTATTTATTTTATGGCTTTTTCATAGCATTCAAGGTAGACATTTTATCAGTCCTTGATTTCAAAGGGAACCGAACCCATGACCTTGGTGTTGCAAGCACCATGCTCTACTATATAAGTTAATTGCAAATGATAAGTCAAAATTGTTATATAAATAGTTACAATTATCCTTTTTTATTCCTGGGCAAAACAGTCCTTATAATGCTGTCTTTTTCTTGTAAGTTTACATCTCAAAGTTTAGACTTTTTTATAAGTTAGAATTGCAAGAGAAGAAATTGTGAGATATAAACTTAGGATTGCATCTAAATTATATTGCATACAGAATTGTGGATTTTTTAAAAATCCCCCCCCCCCCACTTATATCAGAAGGCTGAAATGACATTTCATTTATTATTTCCTTCACCAGTTTATTCATCTCACCGAGGCTTTATTTGGCAACAAACCTAGATGAAATGCACCTTGTGATTGATTGCATCTCATCTGAACCTGGCTTATAGCAGGACCTACATTTTTATCTAAAACGCAATGTCATCCACTTGTGGCTAAACTCGACTGAAAAAGGGGAGATCAGCAAACCTTGAACCAGACTGGAGATACTGCAGCAGAGCTATCCATCACACGCTGCCCTACCAGCATGGGGTCATTTATCTAAGTAGATAGTGTTATGCTTAGCGACACAGATTGTAACACTGATTAGAGGAGCCATTACCCGAGTTAAACTCCTGTTGTGCTTCCACCAAGCACATCTGTCATCATAATGGAACTAAGCTAATATGTTTTACTTGATTCACAGAAATCAAAAGATTCAAAGCTGCTATTAGAGTCAGCCTTATATTTAGTATACTTATAAAAGTATGACATTTTGAGTATTTTATTATTTTCTTTTTATATACACATTTTACTTCATGCATTATAATATAATATAACGTATATTAATATGATTATATTATATAATGGTAATGATTCGTTATTTGGCCCAGAAATGTAGTGCTAAGCATTTGGCTCTGTTGTAAGAGCTCTGAACTATGAACAGGGAGATCTGAAATCATCTGTTTTAGGGACTTTGACTGCTTGTGATGAGTACATTTTGTACCAGGCAGCTTTCCCATCTCTGTCCTGACTTTTTCTGTCAATGTACCATATCATAAACACACAAAACTATTATATACCTGGGTTAATTATTCCTAAACAAACTTTCGAAACTCCAAAAGGTGGCAGCAAAACTTCAGTTTTCACACAGCATTGCTTCCAGCTTTCAGCTTGCACAAAAAAAGTAAACTAAATTTTTGTTTAATAAATGTCATTATTAATGTCATAAATGATTGCCTTGTGACATTTAAGCAATGCTGGGTGAATGGTAGTACTATGTTATAAATATGAGTTATCAGTATGTATTTAATTAGGACCTGAATTTGGATAGATTTGCAGCATAAAAGAAAATCAATTTTTACAAAAATATAAACATAGTTCAAGATATATTATCTAAAAACGTCAAGCGACTGCTTTTCAAGGAAATGTATCTGTTTTAAAGATAATTAGGGTTTTTTTTTCCTGGAAAACATGAAAACAACGCTATTGCTTTTCAAGGAAACGTATCTTGTTTGAAAGATAATTACTACTACTTACTACTTAAACAGTTGGTCAGTAGATAACATACAAAAAAAAATATCCCTCTCTTCAAAATTTACTGACCTATTATGTGCCATTCACGCTCTGAAAAGTAAACAATTTGGAAATTTTTGTCTGAGAAGAGTGGACCATTTTAAACATAAAAGAGATCATGTTCCGTGAAGATATTAAGTAAATTTCCTACACTCTCAGAAATAAAGGCACAAAAGCTGTCACTGGGGCGGTACATTGGTACGTTAGGTACATGTTTGTACCTAAAGAGTCCATTTTGGTACCTTAAAGGTACATATTAGTACTTAAAGTGTAAAAAATTGACTTGTATAACTGGTTTTGTGGTCCAGGGTCACAAATGTCTATGAAAGTGGTAATGCTGACTGCTGACCTGTGTTTGCATTAATCACTGCAAGACTGCAGATTTAACTAAACATGTTTACATCTCTGCAAGCTGTGACAGTTCCACCATTTTATCTGATTTAATTCTTATCCAGGCAGTGATAATGACAATAAATCCATAATAAAAAGCAAAGGCCTGTTTTTCAAGCAGAACCCACCATGTTAGCCTGGATAACAGTCACTGTTGTCTTCACATTCAATCAAGGTAAAGCTTTAGTGTACTGTACACATTAGGTAACATTCGAAGAGAGCATTTGTATTAGACATTCTCCAGCCTCAGGCACACACCTGCTGCATATGCAACCTACCAATGTCACATTATTCACCCCAGGTTCAGTGTAACAGTACAGCAGGGAAGGACTAAGACTACTGGGACTGGGAAAAAAGCCCAGGACCTTTTCCGGGCCGATGCCACCCACAGTGAAAAATTTTCCACCATATGTATTCAGTGTGCACATAAGGCAAACCACATTGCTTGCTGCATTATAGCCAGCACAGTAGCACATTTAAATTGCAGAAAAATATAAATATAATAACTCAACATATATACATATAGAATTTTTTTATACATAGTGCCGTCAAAAGATTAATCGCATATAAAATAAAAGCTTTTGTTTACATAATATACAAGTGTGTTCTGCGTATATTTATTATGCATATATAATTACAAACGCATGTATATATTTAAGAAAAAATTGTATGTTAATATATAACATATTTATATAAAATATAATAATAGAATGTAAATATACATGTAAATATTCTGAAAATATATACTGTATGTGTGTGTATTTATATATATATATATATATATATATATATACATACATAATAAATAAACAGTGTTTTCTGTGTATATGATGCTGAAAATTTTGCTTTGATGACAGGAATAAATTACATTTTAAAATATATACAAAACAATATTTTAAATAGTAAAACTATTTCACAATATTACTGCCTTTGCAGCATTTTGCATCAAATAAATGCATGCTTGAGAATGCAAGAGAATTCTTCAAAACAAACAAACAAACAATTCTAATAATCTTTCTGTTCAAAAACGTTTTAATGGTAGTGTACATAATATAATTTATTTCTGCGATGCAAAGCTTAATTTTCAGCATCATTATTCCAGACTTCAGTGTCAGATGATCCTTCAGAAATCGTTCTAATATGATTATTTGGATATTTGATTTTTCCTGCTTAATATTTAGTGAAAACAATAATAATTGTTCATGAATAGAAAGTTCAAAAAAACACCAATATCAATATATTAGAATGATTTCTGAAAGATAATGCGACTATACTACTGATGCTGAAAGTTAAGTTAGAATAATATTGTACACACACTGTACTGTGTTACACTGCGTTTTTGATATCACTGTGTGTATCTGTTTTTGCAGTAGAGCAAATGGTCCAGTGTTCTCTGATGACAGATTGCACTTACCAAGCCTATACACGAATCTCTTTATGTTTGTCTTTAAAGCAATCTCTTGTATGACGCACTTGATGTTTTTTGTTCTCAGATTGTGTTACAAAACCTAAACACTTTGACTCAGAGAGCTTATTCAGCATATAATAGAATAATTTCATATCCCACAGTGTGTTATTCTCTGCACTTTGTCGCTCCTGCCAGCAGAGGGCCAAATAATCAACCCATATGACCCCTTGCTGGCAAGATCCTTAAATGCCCCAACATGTCTCAACCGCTTTACACACTCAATAAAGCAATCATAATTTACCTATTCTCTGCTAAATTAAATTTCTTGAACTCCTATTCATGGGCTTTTGATAAGTCTTATTACTCCAGAAATTACATTTCAAGAGACGATCCAGAAAGGCATTTAACACATTATTAAATAAGCACAATACATTGCATTGATAAGCTCTGCACTAGACATACAATGCAATAATTAAAAATCATATTGTATGGTATTATCAGACTGCCAAATTTCAGAGCTGTGCACTGGCCCTAACAGTAAAAACAATTTTGCTATATAATAAATAATCATTTCAGCTAAAGATGTGACGAAATAATATTTTACACATTCAGACATGCACAGTGGAATATTGGAAGCTGTTCAGAGAATTTATTGACCATTGAATGATTTTTAAAGCATGCTGTGTTAAGTTAACATTGTGTCGGCATTTTTAGTTTATCTCATGTTATGCAATAAGATAGCAATCCTATTTACGCAAAGTTCTAAATCTAAATCACATAAATCTCTCCCTAAATAGGAATTTAATAGACAAAACAGATATGATTACTGACCTTTAATCTTTAACAAATGATGCCAGGGAATAACAGGCTTATAAACAATTACAACAAGGAATATTAAACACTTTAACTCATACACACGGGCCAACATTTTCTCTCTTTAAAAAACAAGGAATATAAAAAAACTAGTAAAAGGCAAACAAGTCTGATATAGAAACATTTTAGCGATGAATCATTGGATATGGAACATTGCACACAAGCAGTATTTGTACCAGCAGCACGCAAAGACTAAAAGTTGAGTCTGAATTTAATAGCCTTAGGAAAGCGAGACCAAACCAGGAAGGAAAAAAAACTACATTTGTGTTTGATTCAGTGATATAAACAGGGGAAGTACTATGTGTTTGTAGGGTTCCGCCCCTGGCAGCACTGAAATGCACATGTTAAAGAGCATGCTTTTACACCCTTCCTAATTTCGCTCCTCCCTCTTTGTGATGTAGAGGGGCAAGTAGGCGGAATCTTTTTGTGTACTGATCGGCATGCTTTGCCAATCAGAGCGTTTGCTCCTCCCTCTTTTCCAGCCCTCTCCTCCATCCCTCCACCTCTTCTCTCACTGTCTGCACTGTATGCACGCACAGGGGCAGGGAAAAGTGCGGGGCAGGGGACAGCGAGAAGAAAAAAAAATCACAAAAAAACAGAAGCAGCTTCTGGGTTTTCTTTCAAACGCATTACCAGAGAACAGGCACCCCCCGGCTCATAAAAACCAGCGTCGTGTGTGCGCACACGCAGTCGAGGAAAACAAACTTAAAGAAGCTATTTCTTCTGTAGCACCTGGCACACTTGGTGGACTTGAGAAGGAGGGAGGTGCGCTTGAAGAACACCTGGGAGCAGGTGGAGGAGAACCCGTCACGGCTACCGTCTGACTCCCACGTGGGGGAACTTGACCTGATGTCAAACGAGGAGTGCCGTTCGCCCATCGGCCTGGACTGCTGCAGCTGCTGTCTAGATCTGGCCAATGGCTGCGAGCCTGAGCCGGGCCGAGCAGGTCACACCAGCCTGGGAAGTCCTACGTCCGTCAACCACTTCAGACAGCTCCGAGACCAGCTTCACTTTCAGAACCTAAACACAGATAAGCTCAACAACATCATGAGACAGGACTCCTTGGAGTCGGTGGTCCGGGACCCCTGCTACCTGCTAAACGAGGGCATCTGCAACAGCAACATTGACCAGACCATGCTGTCCATACTGCTGTTCTTCCACAGGTATGTGAAACTACTCGTGCATTCACACACCTGCTCTAGCACACTCATCTAGTACATAAAAACCATAAAAGAGCTGTGATTACCGGTTAATGTCCAACGTTGGGATAGTTTGAGTTTGATGACAACAACATGCTGTGGTTTCACTTATGTAATTCTGGCTGACTGCATGACTTTAAGTGCTAACACTACCATTTAGTTTGAACCAAGCTCACTTTAATGGGTTTGGGTAGTAATTCATCATTTATTAGTTGCCAGCCAAACACCAATAAGTGTGAACACTACTAGTTATTTACATTTCTTAATGATTAACATGTTTAGGGACCATGCTCAACGGTGTTATTTAAGAACAGGGTGGCTCGCAGTCTCAGTAGGGTTCCAGGAATGTGTAGATTGGTATGAAGAACATGCCTTTGCGCAAACTTAAGAGGATCTTGAGTCAGTCCAGTTCTTACTTCTTAAATACACCCCATTCATTGCAACTCATCAGATTCATGCAATGAATTTGTGCAAATATTCTATTTTTTTTTTTTTGTTTGCACAGAAAGTGCATGTGGACTTTTCTCCCCAACCCATCCGATTTGCAAAACACCCATTCATTTACAAACTATGGGCAATTTACATACCATTCTGGCATAGTCTATCGCTCCATAGCTGAAGTATGCATCAAAACAAATTCCTTTCCAGGTAGTATGCATGTTTTTAAAATTAAATAGTCGCAGGAGTTTCCAAAACAACCATGGATGCCTTGAAATCTGATAAATCTCATAAATACAGCTTCAGTCTCAGTGTGTATGCATAATATTGAATTTTGGAACAAGCTGGTGTGATGTACTACAGTGTCAAAAATGGATCGCAAGCTATCCACAGCAGGTATTTGGCAAAAGTCTCTAATCGGGATCAAACTCACAGCGCATTTTTCCATGAAACCATGCTCTCCAAACTGAAAATAAACATATATGGACATTAGGATAGTTTGCTAAAATCGGATAATGTTTGAAATGTTTAGTCTGCTGAAGAATTAGAGATGAGGCCTAGTGGAAAAATAGACAGCTAAAGCCAGGTATTAGAAAAAAGACTGAACTATATTTAATTGACATTTGCAGCCAGATGATAAGAATGTATTCCATGTGTTGTTATTGTAACGCCATTTGGATTTGACTGTGGATATTTTCACTATCAGCCTAGCAGAGACATGGGTTAAATGTTTATAACTAGCCTGTCATACTGTCTTTGACGATAATAGCTGATAATTTTGCCACTTTTTTTCTTAAGTTTTGACAGCAGTAGTAAATTTGCTTAATAACCATCCAGATATCAACAGTCAAAATATCATCCTTTTTTGGGGTTATAAAATTCATATTTGAATCAACTACTGTAAATGAAAAGATTGCATTCAGAATGACAAATGAAAGGAGCATGGCATGACATAGTAATGAGACATATTGCATATCAAAACGGGAGTTGCTATAGTAACTCATAGTAAAACTCTCATAATATTGCATTTAAAAGAACAAATATGCATACAGTATGAAAAGTAGGGCTCTCAGCTGACCTTTTTTGTAATTAATTTAATGTACAGATAATGATATTATTTGACGTAAATTAATCAAACAAAACAAATAGAGAATAATAAATATTTTAAACAATATTTAAATATAATACAATAAATATTAATAAACATGCAGTATAAATGTATTTTACTGTGGAATCTTATTTATGGCTGTTCTGATTCTTAAAATGTGATAATGTTGCTCAGCATCTAATCTTGTCTGTTTTACGACAAGACAATATACCTCTTAACCTTCCTGGGACGCCTTTAAACAAGATTCCTAGTGTGCCAGTTAATGTTTAATCTTCTTTATCGGGGTCTCCTTAGTTTTATACGTGGCAGTGAAAGGTTACAGTCTACATAATTAGGTTTTCTTTATGAGCCTGGTGTCGGGATGCAAACAGGAGCAGACTGCATGGGACCTCTGGCCCAAAGACACTTCACAGTCTCAGTTACTAAATACACAGAGTTCAACAGGCCTCTGATCTAATATCTTCAAATAGCCATTGTTAGTCTGTACACCAAGCCATTCTTGTATCCCATGACAGGAAAGGGAGTTATTTTTTAATGTTCTACACCATGGGATACTTTCCCTGTGATCCATGATTTAAAAAAAATAGCACTCTAGTGTCTTATAGAGGAGATGATTACCTTAAAATGTGTAATATTTCATATTTCACACCTCTTGCAGACTAAATACAGACTTGTTTGTGTTTTACACAAAGATCCTTGATGTCTTAAGAAAGGAACATGGTGTTGTTGATGGAAAAATGATAAGAAAGGTGTGTCTGTTTAAGAGTATGTAGGATACAAAGTAACAGAGGTCCTGCCAACAATAAGTCCTGTCCACTAAACCCTCAGATATATTGCTAAAATACCAGTCTTAATATTCAGAAATGTAATCCACATCTCCAGGCATGCAGAGACATGGATCCAGACATGCCAAGCTGAACAGCTCATGATCTACACTATAATGTCTGGAAGCCAATGTTTTTGGGAATTATCCTTGGGGATTTAAATAAAAGGTGTGTTTCTGGTGTCTGGTGAATGGAAACAATGGTTGCATAACACATTAAAAGCACATATGTATTTATGTGTGTTACATATTTTTTTTTTTAAACATTTATTAGGGCTGTTGGATGATTTAATTTAAATATTGTGAATAATTAACATCATGATAATGCATTAATATCAGATAATATAATTATCTTAATTTCATGTCATTGAATTTTACTATTTTTAATTGAATTCTATGCTCCAAATAATAATAAAAAGTAATAATAATTAAAAAAACAAAAACATTTTTATTGCATTAGTTTAAAAAAAAACATTAATCTGACAGCTTTTCACCAAAAAATAATATTTAAATACTCTTGGTGAGCTGTAAATATAGTGTGATAAATATTAATTTTTATACCACATATATATTTATTCTTCATTGTACTTTTTATGGCTCTGCTGATTCTTAAAATGTGATAAAGATGCTCAGAATTTGATATCACTATCATTAACTGGAAAATGATTTAGGATTGCATTCAAAAGCTAATATTTATGCAAAGGGGAAAAAAACATTTGAAAAAGAAGAAAACAAAAGTGACAACAGTGTTGTGTCACTATATAAGCCAGGAACATAAAGGAAAAAAATGAGAATAAGGTTCACCTGCAAAAAAAAAATAAAAATAAAAAGTAGTATGACTCATATATACACAAGACTCTTGGGAAAATTTTCTACTCAAATCACAACCCAAATGTATGTCCAAATGCTGAGTATACAAAACCTTGCAAAAGGTCATCTATGCCATCAAACATCATGGAAAGACAACATGCCATTCTTCAAGGATGATGCCCATGTGAGATAACATCCTCAGCCTTGTCCAGGCTGACCCCAATATCTCTGACCGAACAGACTAACAAACTACATTCAGAACTACTCGTTCTCAAGCCTCCGTCCCAAGTGAGAATTTTTGGCTGCTCCTTAAAATTCTTCTAACAAGAATGCTGAATATGTGCTACAGAGATAGAGATAGATAGATAGATAGATAGATAGATAGATAGATAGATGTTGACTCAACTATCATCAACTACAAAGTCACACATCTGTCTGCACACTTTGTCTCCAGCCAGCATGTAAAAGGGAGCCACTACTAATAAAAAGCATCCAGCACATCACATGAGGAAAGGAGAGCTAATGTTCGCCACATGAGAGCTCTAGATTTTTGTTCTTTCTCAAGACATTGAAGACTTGTTGAAGCAGAGACTTGAGCAATCCCTATCAAGTAAGTAATACTGATATGCCAAAAACACTAACAATGAACCTCTGTATACTGCCAAGTCTACAGCAGAGGACAAAAACGTATCAAAAGATGCAACTATTTTGCGAGAGGTCCTCCTAAAGCCTGCAGGATATTTCCCGGAAGGGAACGTGCAGCAAACTGTTACATAAAATCCCAGGGTCATCAGGGTTTCGGTGGTTTTGGCTGAGTGGTCTTTCTCTCAAAGTTGTTATGAGAACGTCAGCCTGATCCATAAGCATGAAGAAATCAAGGCTTTGAGAAAGCCCAGGCCTGGAACCTCTGAACATTATTCCCATCCATCCCTGGCTCTCTGCGGCCACACACACCTATTTATTTGACATGGTCATCACTATAAAGAAGATCAGCTATACATACATTACACCGCAATCTGAAGACATGCTTACCACTCCCGGCTGTGTCAACAGAAGCAGGAACACTTCAATAAGACTTCTGTTTCAAAAGAATAGCAAAAATCTAAAGGCTGATTGGATCAGATTTTGAACAATCAGCAATGATGTGGAAGATTAACCACAGACTGCAATGTTGTGGCATAACTTTTAGCTGATATGCAGTCCAACAGCACTGGGGTTTCATTTTTATTGTTTATCACTCAACTTGTGTGTTCGCAATAAAAATATTGCATCCAAAATATTTTTTTTGTTTACATAATATATATTTATGTGTACTTTATTTATGTGTAAAATATTTACATGTATTTATGTATATATTTTTTGTATTAAATATTTATTATATTAATAATATTGTTACGAGGGAGACGAGGAGGCGTGCGGATTCAAATGCAGACTGTTTTATTTGATACACAGAGTAGAGATGAGCAGAGTCGATCACTGGCAAACAGGAACCTCAAAGGCAGTTACAGCAGAATAATCCAGATACGTAGCGTGGGTCAGAGTCCGGGGGGCAAGGCAAAGGCAATAATCCAAGGAGAGTGAGGTCGGCAACGATCAATCCAAATACAGGGAAACACTGAGAAACAAAGAACGCTAACACGAGAAAACTCCAAACAAACATCCATACAATGATTCGTGAGAACACAAAGACATCCGGGGAATATATACACGTGATAATAGGCTACGGGGTGGAGACATGAATGAAAAACCATGACAACAAACAAGGTGGGTGGAGACAAGAGTTCATGATCAAAGTCCAGGCATAGAAACGGAGACAAACACACAATGAGTACACCAGGCGCTGGAGTGCCATCCAGTGGGCTGTGCTGGCACTACCAGCTAGATCGTTACAAATATTTATATTAATTATATTAACTAAATGTATTATTATATATAAATATATTTAAAATATAAAACATATTTTCTTAAATATATACATGCATGTTTATATATGCCTCATAAATATACACAGTACACATACATATATGTAAACAAAAACTTTTATTTTGGATTCGATTTATTGTTTGACAGCACTAGAGATAGTAAAATGTGGTTCCAACAATTAATTTATTGAGGAATGATGTATCATTCACTTAACCAATTAATTAATTCTGAAACTAAATCGATTCTCTTTATGATTGAATCATTCGCTCAGCCAATTTGTTTGACTAATTGACTCCAGTTGTTGTATTTCATTTTGTGGGCTCCACACATCATCGAGCATGTCTCATTTTAGAAAAACAGCCATTATAAAATTGATTGTTGCCATTGTGAGGCATAAATTATTGTAATTTCCTTTCTGCTGTAATATAACGGTTATTTTCTCAGAAATGAGACAGTCCCAATGAGGTATCAACGACAAATGCGATCTTTGGTGGTTACAGCCTTTGAAATGAGACACAACGTACACTCTCAGAAATAAAAGTACAAAAGCTGTCACTGGGGTGCTATCTTTTCAAAAGGTACACTTTTGTACCTATTAGGTTCTAATATGTAAACTTTAAGTACTATGTGCCTTTAAGGTACCAAAATGGACCCAAACATGTACCTTTTGGAAAGTGACAGTTTTTGTACATTTATTTCTGAGAGTGTGTGTCAGAGGCTCAATGGCTTATTAGCTGAGCAAAAGTAAACAAAGCAACTGGCAATAGTAGATGAAACTATAAGTTACTCAGTATTAACTTTGTGTTTATTGAACTGTTGAATAAAAGCAGAGTAGGTATGCACATCCGAAGCCTAAATAGAAATGATTGGTCCTGGTGAAGACCAAACTGGTTGAAAAATGCTACACTGCTTTATGAATAAACATTCTGGAGCTTATAGTCTGCAGTCATATCATTTTTCAATAGAAGCAATCAAAATGGTCTGAATAGCTACACGGTTCTTGTGTGACGTTGTTTATGGCTCTTGCCCTATTTCAAAAGAAACATTAATGCTGCTTTAAATTTAGACCAGCTTACTAAAGAGCACACAGATTCCTCCCGCCTTACATCACATGCTGTCAGTTTTCCCTATCATACACGTAAACCTAATGAATTGATAATGTCTCCGCTAATTATTTGAGTGAGATGCGGCCTTTTGATGTAACACATGCGCCCCATTCAGTCATGCAGCTGGTCTGAAAATTAAACCTCCATTGAGCTTGTGCTGTGAGAACAAGTCATTTGCATTGATGATTCTGATTATGAGTTCACACGCACTTCTTGATGCAGCGAGCGCTACCTTCAACACAAGCTGTTTGTAATAAATGACTTGCAGACAGTAGATGGGGTGTTGATATAAAATGAAACAGGTGGATCAAGTTTCGAAGTGGCTTAACAGGTCAATTGTCTTCATGGCAGAGGCTTGTTCAGTAATTTACTTGTCATAGTGAGACAAACACGCACAGAGGTGTATAATATCCATTTAATTGGCTGACTGAATAGCAGCATTGTTGTGACTGGGCCGGTGGAGAGTTGACAGTGAGCCAGAGGCTGGGGGCCAGCCCGGGCTTTGTTGTCTGGTATAAGGTGCTCCTGTTCCCAGAAGCAGGGTTCAGGGTAGTGACAGGCACTGTCTGCAAGCCCACCCAGCACTGGCATTCACTGATCCAGAGCGGCCATGCTATAGCCAAAACACAAACATGCATATTGAGGGCACTGGAGTGCCTCGGAGTCCATGACCTGGGACAGCAGACTAAATGTTAAGACACGCTAATAGAGAGATATTGTGCTATGTAATCTAACAGGGACAGAATAATGTCACTGACACTCATGCGATGTCATTTTCAAGTGGAAACAAAGGCAGGGTTCATTCAAGCAATGAAAAACTGTTCTGTCTAAATATAAGCTTACTCTGGTGGCATTTGTAAATGACAGGTGAAAATAAGGCAGTGCATATGTTCATAAAGTCTACCAAAAGGACTTATTTCTCCTGTCAGTCACAAAAAAAGACACTTTGAAGAATATCGCTCTTTTCAGTTCAGTAATAATGAAGGCTTTCCAGCTTTAAAAAGTATGCAAAAGTATTAAAAAGTATCATAAAAGTGGCCCATGTGACTCATACTCCTAGTCTTCTGAGGCTATATAAGAAAATGTGTTATTTTATTATTATTTAATCTCCCTCTCCAGTGAGCTGATAACTGGGAACACGCTCAATAATTCATGCACAAATCATACATTGTTTTTTCTCTCACATTAACCAAGGACAGATACAGTAAGATAGATTTTTTTCAGTTAATAATGACTTTAATTTAATTAAATGTATTTATTTATTTTTTTTGTATGCGATTTTTATTCAGCAAGAACACATTGAATTTATCAGAAGTGACAGTCGAAACTTTAAATGTTTAAAAAACAAAGAATTCTAAAAAATATCTGTTTTTATCAAAGCATTGCAGTTTCAACAAATACTGTTTTCAGCATAATTGTATACATATAGCATTTTATATGTATATAATTATACACATATTAGCATTTTAGAATATTTTTTGAAGGATCACGAGACACTACGGACCTGAGTAATGATGATAAAATTCAGAATGAATTATAGAACTCAAAAGAGGTCAAGGATTATTATAATTTTTTTCTTTCTTGTTTTCTCATGATCATGATGTATCAAATTTCTATTATGTCACTAGAAAATTAAGTAACAAGAAATAAAAGAAAAATATATTAACGGATAGCTTTTTAGGACTTTTGTGCATAATAGAAAACACACACACACACATACATATATATATATATATATATGTTTACTGTATTATTGTTCAAATAAACCAGCAATTGAGAGACTTTTACCAAACACAAACTTTGAATGGTAGTGTCAGTGTACCATCGTTTGTGCACCAGCTAGGTTTGGGATGAGACAAGAGTAAGTAAACGATGACATAACTGTCATGTTTGGGTGAACTGTCCCTTTAAAGCCAGTGTTCAAGGTGTCTGCTGAGACGTAACATCATGTTGTTGATTGTGGCAGGCCTTCAACAAAAATCTATGTCCACAGAGAGGTCAGATCATTTGCTTGTGAAATAAAACTGGCCCAGTAGCTTATGAAACAGCCTCATGGGTTCATGGTTTGTTGACTTGATAAAACATTCTTTTGGATGGCTTCAGCTGTGTTTACTTCAGGGCAAAAGAGAGGTCTGATCATGTTGAAGTGGCTGCCAAGGCAGACATAATAGCGTTCTGATCGCAGACTGTATCCTTAATTTCCCCCAAGGCCTTTTTAATTGAATACACTGTACAAAACACCTTCGCTGCAGTCAAAAGAGAAAGGACAGTTATTCTATTGTACAGCTTGGTACTGAATGTGAAAAAATGACATTCATTGGCTGAAAATCAATGATCGCACAAACTCTGAAAAGATCTGTGGCCAGAGTTCGATTTCTTCCAAGGCGTTTGTTTTCACGACCTCAAAAGTCTCTGCTGGTAACTATCTTGGAGTGGAATAACTTTCACCACTTCCAGAGCTTTCAACCCTTGCATAATGTCCTGGAAAGAACAAACAAGCCCAAGTCTTGACTTATTTTAAAGACATACTCGCTATTTTCTCATTTACAAACAAACAAATTAACAACGCTTTTGAAAAGTATACTTAAAGTCATATATCATATTGGTGGTCCAATAGTAATACTGAACATTTGTGAAAAATTAAGACACATTTATCGATATTCCTCAGTGATTTTGTTGTGCCTGACGAGGAAAGCATCAGCTGATGTTGTTTATATGACGATTCAGAGGTGAGGCCTGCGAAAAGTGCTTGGCCTTTATTGTCTTATCTGCTCACACCCTGCCAATGACGTCCATTGAGATAATGACAGAATCTGTCAACAGTAGTCTGCCCTCTGCAGCGTTTGCCCTTGTTATATCAGCGCCTGGGAGCCCACGTGGGCCGAGCCGAATCTGTGCATGACTTAGGCCTTTCTCACACCACACGTAACGCAGCGTGTAATTATTAAAGCACCCATATTAACAGATTACAATATTCACACTACCCGCCCTAGGAGAGCTGCGCTGTATCAGGAACATAGCAAAAGATACCATCAACATTATCTTCTGCTATATGGGATTTATGAAGGAAATAATAGGCTCATTTATTCACTCACTGTTGGATCAAAAGGCCAGAGGTTTCTAGAACTGCAGTTTAGTTGAACGCACAAAGTGAGCATGCGGTTGTCATGCTTTTCGTTTGCTTTCACACACCTTGAGCGTGTGGTTTAAATAAGACTTAGCCATTGTATTATACCTAGCCATATATGATGAGATAAAGCAGTTTTGTATCTATTGCATCACACTGGATGACCCCAACTAAAGTAAAATCACACTGTACATTTTTTATGCATTAAACATCAAATTTAAATAAATTTTTATAAAACGTAATAATAAAAAATTAATAATACAATTATTCTTAATCTTATTATGAAATATTTTTTCTTATTAATAATTATTACTATCATTAGTATTGTTATGTCATGCTTATTTTAAATAACAACAACAATAGCAATAGTAATTATTAATAATGGTACATATTTCTTATTATTATTTGTACATAATTAAAATAATAATAATAACAATAATAGTACTATTTTTTACAGTTTTTATTATTATTGTGATTATTATTATTATTTTATTTGTATTTTACTTCTACTACTACTAATAATAATAATAATAATTATTATTATTTAGTATTACTAATAATAAAAGTATTATTATTACTTTTTTTCAGTGTAATTTAACATAGTCTAGCTGATTCAGTTAAATAATTTAAATAATATTTTTGTCTTAAATAACATGTTTGTTTGTTTTTTGCTATTACTAATTACATTTTTAGCTGGCAAACATTTTATTCAACTATTTCACTATGATTTATAACCAAGAACACCGGCAGAGCAGGCTTCTATGAAAAACCTCTATATTTTTCCATTATGCTAGTCCATAAGATTAACCGTGACACACCATGGGTCATCATGGTTTTGTCTTGACTAGTCTGGAACACGGTGTCCTCTGAAACACCTATAGAGTGAATGAATCAGCCTGCTATTACAACTCATCCTGCTCGGCTGCAGGCCTGCGTAAAGCTTCTGCACAGGGTTGTTGCATTGCATAGCATCCAAGCAGGATGTACTTATGAACTTTGTCCAGTCTTCACCAGTCACATGCTACAAACCAGCGACGAGTCGTCTCTGCACTGGCGTGCTGGGCATGTGTACAGCAGGTTGCAGTAAAATATGTGTGCGTGTGGCTACGCAGTGAACAATTTTCAGTCCAAAACAGCCCTTTCACAGTAAACAAGTCTCCGTTTTGGTTTCTTAGATTTGGATGGCTAATTAAAGGATCTTGGTTTTTCAAAACACTAGTCTCATGCAACAGAACTAAGACTATGTTTTAAGCAGTAAAAGCTGGTGCATAGAGTTGCCAAACTTTCATTAAGTTGCCAAAGTATTATGTTGGGAACTTTGAGTCAACATACAAAGCTTGTCAGATGCATATTATGTAGGGTGTTCAAAAAAAGGTTCATCTTGATGTACTGAATCAGGATTGTGGATATGGTATGGATGACACCCACATTGATCCGGACTGATAACATACATAACATACAACCCCAAGGCATTCTTTCCATAAACATGTAATTCATTATAAACGTCAAGTTTGATGAGGGAAAGGCACTGTGTCTTCACATAAACACAGAGTGCTTATGTGAAGGGATGTTGACTAATTATTAGATACTGCTAAAGGTAAACAGATATTACTTACAAGCTTTATTTACGTAGGTTTAACGTTTGTTGCTGTCACTTCTCAAAGACTAAGAGCAGAAAAAAAGAGTCAACAACACTGATTCATCAGGCTTGCTCTTTCAGTTGAATCCAGTTGTTTGCTTTAATAACCCAAAGTACTGCTGTTCTTAAGAAACCTTCCTCTCCTTTTATCGGAAATGTTTGGGCGTCCTGGAAAGCTCTTGTAAGGCTCTTTTGCCAAGTATCCTTCCGTAACATGCCCATGCCAGTAGACCGCTCTGTCTTTAATTCTTTTTGACTCCAACAGTCACCGTGATACATGATAACCAGGTTCAGTGTTTGGTTTCTTGTAAAGCAGATGAGGTTGTGCAATAAAGCAATAACGAGAATAGGTTATTTTAATTAGTCTGATCAGTAAAAAGGTTACGTAAAAGAATATTAAATTTGCGTAATGTGAGTCATATGCTATATTTCAAGTTTTTTGTGAGGAATAGACGAAACGTAAGATTTTATTAATTGAAAAAATCCGTAGAGTTTATTATAAAAGTAACAAATATCTTTTGTGTAAGATTTCTTCAATGAGTTGGTCATTTCACAACTATTATTATGATTTATTTTATTATTATTTAAATTAAATTAAATTAAATTCCTTTCAAATTAATTTAATTTAATTCAAATGCAATTCAAATTCAATTCCATTCCATTCCAATTAATTTAATTTAATTTTAATTCAATTAAATTCCATTAAAATTAATTTAATTCAAATGCAATTCACATTCAGTTCAATGAGTTTAACAACTATTATTATGATTTATTTTATTATTATTTCAACTCACTCAATTCAATTAAATTCCATTACATTCAAATTAATTCAAATGCAATGCAAATTCATTTCCATTCTATTCCATTCCAATTAATTTAAATGCAATTCAAATACAATTCAAATTCTATTTTAATTCCATTACAATTAATTTAATTTAATTCAAATGCAATTCAAATTCAATTAAATTCCACTAAAATTAATTTAATTTAATTCAAATGCAATTCAAATTCAATTAAATTCCATTCCATTCCATTTCATTTTAATTCAATTCAATATTTTGTTTTATCTTTTTCCATCATTTTGAAACTTGGCAGCCCAATTCCTCATTTACCTCCTATCACTTTTGGGTGACTTACCCCTTGATGTCAGAGAAATTAAAACGTGGCCCTGAATCAAATCCTGTGAACAAGACGCACTTTGTAAGCCTCTGTTTACAGTATCTGCCATGTTAAACATGCATGGTTAGTGTTAGCGCCTAGTTTGTTTTTGCACTTCTGCATCTTGTGCTAATTACCAGTGTCATTTACCACGTTTGCGGTAGCATTCTTTCCACTGATATGTCATGGAATGGATGCTCATGATGGGTTGGTCATGCAAGCAAATGCAATAGACAAACGAGTAAACAGAACAGTGAACTCTGGGACAGGCGAATGTAACTTACGAAGCTCTGCCAAAAAATCAAAGACACTGGGATCTGGAATGTGAAACATGCTGCTCTTAGCCTTGTCCAAAGGGGCAATTGGTTTCTTGTTGGACTTAAACTACAGAGCTGTGGTCCAAATTTGCAATCTCACAGGAGCTGCAATTCATGATGTGTCATTTGTTAAGCTCTGATGTCTAATAACAGTAAAGAACGTTCTAGTCTGTCTTGATAGACTAGAACATACTTATCTAGAGACAGCACAGGAGGAGAAGATGGGCCTCTCATACAAAAATGAACGGGGAAATCATAAAACCGCAATATGGCAGAAGCAGCAATGAAAATCCTGCATACAGTATAACTCAAGAGTCAATCAGACTTTTTCTCCTGAACATGCATCTTGATTTTCTTTTTCTTTTTATTGTTTAAGCTCAAAAAGCAAAAATTATAGTAGCATTCATTTCAGTTTATATTGATTTGACTTATGCTTTTGAAATGTATTACTTAAGAGATTGGCTATAGGAAAAAAAAAAACACATCTTATGACAGGCCTTTGACTTATGCAACATAACCCATGCTCTCTGGTTTGTTGATGTAAGTTCCTCACTGAAGAAATACATGATCTTCCATATAGCTGTACCATGTATAAATATGTTTGCGAGCTTCCTGTTTTTGATTTTCTGGATCTCAGCAACTAATGTATAGTGTGATCTTCTCCATACCAAGGTCATGAGTTCAACAGGAACACGCATGTAGTGTTTGACCGCCAACACGTCATTTTTCCAACAATGCTTGATTTAATTAAATTAAATTAAATTTAGTAATTATTAACTAGTCACTTATAGTAGTAGAAGTAATAATAATGCAGTTTAAAACATCAGATTTCTATTTTAATATAAAACAGTTTCATATTTTTGTGGTAACCAAAGATTGTAGGATTAATATAAACATAATACAAATAAAAAGACTGCATTTGTTTGAAATAGATTTTTTGTAACACTGTAAATGTTTTTACTGTCACTTTTGATCAGTTTAATTCTGAAAACTTAAGAACTGGAAAACTTAACGCTTTGGAAAAATGCTCAAGTTGCTTTGAAATACATGCCAAATACGTAAATGTAAACATAAGCATGACATAATTATTTTCAAAAATATACAGTCGTTTTCAGTAACTGGGGAAACATAACATAAGTTACATTAAAAAAAAAAAAAAAAAAAAGTAATTAGCTTTCATTGTGTTGTTTGAGACAGATGTTTTACATTGGATTTCTAGAGGTGAATGTACTTAACATCAGTCCAAAGTTCTGAATGATGTTTGGATTTACAGAACATTTATCTTTTCCACTAAAACAAATATTTAATTTAAAACGATACTATGCCAGTCCACTGCAGCCCAGGCACATGGAAATATTGTAATGCTGACTTTCAAAGCAAGACATACTCATAGCTGTTAATTTTTCCTTTGTTGCTTGAAAAATATGAGTTACTGCATTATATAAGCCTGATGGTGCACATGGAAATTTGTAATGCAGATGAGACACACCTTTCTAATACTTAATAACAGTTACGTTACTAGAGCAGTCTGACAGACAATGTGTGAGAGTAAAAGACCAGACTTGCATGGGAGAAATGTCTTGGCATGTTAAATGGATTGCAGCAGTGCTTTGCATATCTGTTCTTAAGTGGAATCCATTACGTAGGCATGTGGACCTATTATTTTTTATAATTTTATTTCTATAGAGTAGGCATATCCGTAATAGTCATTCTAAGCACATTGAAATTCAAGAAGACGTTATCTTTCGGGTTTTAAGTGTTGCCATGGTCACCTGGAGAATCATGGGTGAGGGCCCATCGGGTGCTTTTGTTCCCCACTTAATTAGTATTCTAGAATAAGTTCCTTCCCTTCGACATCCCGGCCAAGTGCAACTCGCAAAGGGTCACTTGTGTAGAACAGATTAAAGAATTAAAGTGTGCACCATAAGCTGATCTAGATATAAGAAGCTCCTGTCAGCACTGTCAGCATTTTCTCTCATGTGATGGGTGACAGCTTTATAAGAGGATGAAGGTGGAATTAATTCTATATCTAAAGTATATCCTAAATTATATGCAGCATGCTTTAAATATTTATACATACATATTTGAGAAAAAAAAAGTTAATAAATCTTGCTTTGCATACTTCCACCTTGTCTTTGAAGGTAAAAAAGGCGTTGAAGGTAATTGTGTTTTGAATCTTTTACCTAAAGAACTGGGAGTACAGCCAAGTTCACTATCAGAGGAAACACAGCAGAACAACAGCTGTGAAAGCCCTCCCACCCAACCTCTTTCTCTTCCTCATTTTTTTTTTTATTTCCCTGTTTCTGTGTGCACTCTCCGTCTCGCTCTCTGTCTTTCTAACACACAGTCATCCAGATCTGAAGAGACACAGGACATCCTTTGCGTTAGATTGCATCACATGTCCGTTTAGATCTTGACAAAGGATATAATAGCACGAATAGCAGAAGAGAACTATATTTGTGCCACCCACACTTCAAACCATGGAAAACTCTTAGGGATTAATCACGACATCAGCTCTCAAAGAATAGCAGTAACAACAACAATGGCAGAATAAAGAACACTTTGCCCATTTTTAACTCATTTTACTTCCGTAATGTGACATTTCCAAGTCAAACAGGATATACAGGGAGCAAAACTCCAGAATGAGAACTTTTATATGATACGATCTTTAAAAATTTGTATTACATAACAGAATTTGTGCCATTACTGATACTAAAAAAAGTGCTTTGCTTGTTAGTATCACAGTACATTAATAGAGTTGGGTTTTTTTTTTATAATACAACAGAAGCAGAAAAGAAATCTAAATATTGGATGAAGTCAGGTTTAAAATGCATTGCTTAAAATTATAATAATAATAATAAAAAAAAAAGAAATAAAATGAAAAATAAAACAAAACAAAACAAAATAAAATAAAATAAAACATATGGTCGAATGATACGACTTTTGTAAAATTAGTAACATAGGAATAAAACGTACAGGAAAAAAGTTTTCGAGAAAATATATATTTTATTTGGAAGCTACAGACATCAATAGTTTAAATGTAATGAAATAAACATGCACTTTAGATATTTATCTTATGTTTTTATTTTAGATGTCTAAAAGAAGACATGTCATGTAAGCAAAATAGCCCACACTCTTAAAAGTGACCAGTGCATGGAAAAAACAATGCTTCTGGTATTGTTTAAGAGACGGAAGTTATTTTATTGGGCAAAAAACAAACAAACAAAAAACACTTGGAATGACATCCAGCAATGAATGTTTCACAACAGGACTAGGAATGTATAAAAAGTACACAGGATCAGTTTCGATTTTTCAGTTTGGCTTTGAATGTGAAAAATGTGAAAGCAAAAAGAATAGTCAGGGTCTTGCATGGCAAAAACCAAAACTTCCATGCCAGTGTCTATCACAGAGTGTCTAATAATAGGGCCCATGTCAGGCAGCTTCCTTGTTGTCCTCATTTGAGGGTCATGTAGAGTCTCTTCCTGTGGTCTGTTTACTTGGGCAGAGTTTCTGAGAACCTGCTGGTGACCATGTTTATGTCGCAGGTTCGTTTGAAGTGAGTCTGGCCTTAGAGGCTCCCTCACAGTTAGAAGAAGCGAGATGAATGTTTTCCAGGGTGTTGTGAGGACAGCAAAAAGAGTTCTGTTTAGCAACAGAGAGCGGCACACCGGTTACAGTGGCTCATAACAAACAATAAGGTGATGGCATCCAGGTAGAAGTGACTCACCTTGTTATAACCCTGCAGGTACTGTCAGTGTCACACCAAACACCTTCGCTCGTGCCAGAAATAGCGCCCGAGCCAGACAACAGGCAAACACTTGCAGACATGCAAAGCACGGAGCAGGGAGGGGCATAAGCAAAAGTGCAGACGGGATGAGCTTAGTATGTAGACAATTGCTGAGGTGTTTGACCTTCACGATCTGGCATCGATTGTGCAACTCCGAACTTAAGGAATGCTTTTTAGGGTAGCTGAAGGTGTTGGAGCACATTTCTGAAATGACAGCTATATTGCAGTCTGCTGTTTGAGTTGAGGTTCTGCCTTTGTCAATTTACAGCTTTAATTTCAGTCCTCGAGCTCTCCAGGTGTGCTTTTGTCCCATGGTTGGGCTGTCATGGTATGACAATTACCAAATCACTCCTTTAAAACGTTAAAGGACTAGTTCACCCAAATGGTAACAACTTATTCTGATAGTCCACTTTAGATATTCTACTAACAGTAAGTAACTTTGCAACATAAGAACTAGCAGTCATTAGAGTATTAGTAGACCGTCTGCTTAGTATCTGCTAACACTTTTTGATGGGTCCACAACATACAACATACTGACAGAAACTTTACAAGAATATGTCAACTTATTCTAGTAACCTTAAACCTACCCTAACAGTCTACTAAGAGAGTTAGCAAACATGTAGTTGCAAGTTAATGAGAACTAAACTATGAGTTACTTGTAGTTAGTAGAATGTCTAAAGTGGACTATCAAAATAAAGTGTAACCACCCAAACATTCACCTTCAGGTTGTTTCAAACACATAAGACTTTTGTTCTTCTGAAATACAAGTGAAGATATTTTTAATGACATGCATGTCCCTCCGTTGACATTGTTTGCAACCTGCCATGTTGATGCCATGTTAAAACATTCATAAAGAGATCATAAATTCAAATGAAGCCCAAATTCTCTGATGATCAACGTAGACATCGGTTACGGCAAACAGAAGTGCAAGCGTGCTTGTTTAACAAGTGAGAACCAGTGAGGTTTGTTCTTACGCATCAAGCAAAAACAGTCAGGCTTCTGTTTCTGATTGATGTAAATATGCGTTTAGTACAAAAATTTGTACTTAACTACTTGATTCATTTTTGTTGGCCAATTCAGGGAGGAAAAATGGGCAGGACTTGATCTTCTTAATTTTTTTAATAGCCTAGTGGGGTCTAATGGGGGAATATTGATGGGGAAAAATTAGATGGAAGAAAGAATTATATTTCAATGCTTTTGCGTTCACTTGCAAAACGTTGCATTCTCTCAGAAACATCACATTCACTCCCTCGAGAAAATGATCTGATGATACAATAACTTTTTAAATGCTTTTGTGAGCAGGTTTCTCTGGGGAATGCAATACTGAAGGAATAGAGAACCCAAAGGTTTTGCAAGTGAATGCAAAGTTTCCTGGCAAATACACAAATTTGTCAGAAGAGCAAGAGCAAGGACTCTTCTTTTTGTGGTCAAGTCTTATTTTATGTTATGTATGCACTGAAAAAGAAAAGAGCTAATGTAAAACAACACATTATGTGTTAATACCTTTAAAAAGAACCTGAAATAAAACAGATCTAGATGCAGCTGGTCTTTTAAAACAGCCTTCTGCACTTCTGCATTACTCTGGGCGTGGCAGTTGACTTAGTTCACTTATGTAAAACCATGTCTGTGTGCCTGCATATCTGAAAATAATAAAGAAAGTGGTATTTTAAATATGAATTAGGGCCACACAGAGATATCAGTTTCTGTAAAGCTTTGATAGTATAGTGACATATGAACAGAACTCCCTTCACTGCTTCTGATCTTTAACATTGTGTCATACATTAGAACGAATCACTCCTATCAAGTCATATTTTTAAAATAATATCTAATAATATATTAGTAATTATAACTAATCAGTGAAATAAAGAGAGAGAAAGTAAAACTCTCTCTGTGCAAATACACCGAACTTCTTGAACCCTTTGTATTTGCATTAGATTAAAACTACTAACTGCCTTGTTTTTACAGTGACTAACTACTGCAAACAATATCTCGAACGACATTCTTGACGCCATTGATCCGTTTAAATCTCAGTATTTGAAGTTTGCAGAGTAGTGTCAAACTGTTGCATGCTGATACGGTCTTGCAACATGCACTATTGGCACATTATGGAGCAAATGAACAGTTGTGCCACATTTGCACACTCTAAAAATCTGTGTGTAATTCAATAACTATCTGCAATCCAATTTAGTCAAGCGCACTATCTGAATTTTACAAAGTCAACTGAGTTGGCTCCTTCTCGATGCTATACGTGCAAGATTGGAAATTGAACCGTGTAAAATACATTCAGCGCTAATTGGCGGGTGTACGTGCGGCATTACCTAATTTGCATAATTCTTTCCGAACAATGTATGTTAGATAACCTAAGATCATCTGAGGCCAATAGGCGTCCTCCTCTAAGTTCAGAAGCATTGTAACATGCATTTGCATAGCAGCGTATGGCTTCCACCTCCCCAGACTGCTCTGAACATTGCGTGTTTCTGAGAAAGTGGCTGGATGCCAGCATATCACCATTTCTTGGACAACTTTCTCAAGTCTAGATTGTTGTGGAGATATGCTGACAGCTAATTGGCTCAAACGCTGCCTACGTGTAAAAAACCTCCACATCAGATCAAAAACATCTCTGCACCATTTAGTTGACCAACGTATTTCTGTCCGGTTGGTTGACTTTGATCAGAGCTTTTACGTCACCGCCTGTGCTACCTGCACATATCATCTTTCAGTTCATACCTTTAAACGATTTAATCCTTTTGTGCGGAGGAGATTAAGAATGTACAAAGCCTCAAGATAACACATTTTCATTCTGCAGAGGTAGCTGCTTGAATGCACATACATGACCGCAAGGAAGCGCACAAACACCAGTGCTCAGGCGCAGGTTATGGCTCAGGGTGAACAAGGTTACCCTATTTCTGGGAAATTCCTTTCTTAGCTAGGATCCATTCATGATGAAGACAGAGGAATGAGTTCAAGGCGGCCCAGCTGCAGTAAATCTTCCCTGCCTGAGTGCCAGATTTCTCCAGCCAACACATGGATCTCATCCGGCCTGATATAGACTGAGAGGGAGAGGATTTCTCTTGTCTGTTTGTGTATATCTTTAAATGTGCTGTGATGACAACATGGGCACGAGATAGCACTATTTCTCGACCTTTGGTCCTGTTCCTTAGTTATTTAGACTTCGGTGTTTGCCTTAAGGTTTATGGTTCAATTGTGTCAAAGGCATTTTGTCTGTGTTGTCTTTGGAAACCATCAGATGACAACATCATATGATTTAGAGGGACAAATTCTTTCAGTGCAGATAATACGGTGCAAAAAAGTAAATAAAGAATGATTGTTCTCAGTACTCATTTAATGAATACAGACGCTTTTGGATGATTTATGGTGCCCTTTTATTGCACAGATTAACACAATTATGTTTTAACTTGATTTACTTTTGTTTTCAAGCCTCATTGGTCGCAGAGAATACAAACAGGCACTTCCCTAGCCAACAGACACTGAAGCGTACCTGATAAAATAAATTAGTACTGCTCCACACACACACACACACGTTTTGTTTTCAGATGAGTGCACTAATGAATGGATTTAGCAGGAGGCCTGTTGCCAGGCTCTGCACATTGTGTTGATGCCAGCTGATCTACGTTAAAACGGATGTAATGACCACGCTCTGACATCAGAAGCCTTATTCTCCGCCCTCCTTCTGGCATGTCTACTTATCTTCTGAGGCCAGGACACTGGAGCTTTGCTTGTATTGCTGCCACTTGGCAGGCAGGGAAGTCTCTGTGGCTCACGTCAGACCACCATCAGATACTTTCTACAGCTCTTGCCACCTCAGGAGCTTTGCAAACAAATAATGCTTAGTGAGATTATGATTAAGATGACTATTCAAAAGTTTGGGGACTGTAATGTTTTTGAATGTCACTTATACTCATCAAGGCTGTATTTACTCAAAGGAAAAATACAGTAAAAACATGAAATATTATTACAATTTAAAAAAACTATTTCATATTATAACATTTTAAAATGTTTAATTGATTATTGTGATGCAAAGTACAATTTTCAGCATCATTATTCTTCAAAAAATCTTTCTAATATGCTGATTTGCTTAAAAAAAAAATTATTATTATCAATCCTGAAAACAGTTGTACTGCTTAATATTTTTGGGGGAAACAGAGATACATTTTTTGAAGATTGAGGAACAGCATTAATTGAAATAAAAATCTTATTTAATATAAAATTAATTATATAAGATGTAAAAAAAAAAAAAAAACCCACACAAAATGTGTTTAATCTGTGGGTGTAAATTTAGATTATCACATGAAACTAAAAACCTAAAACAAGTTTGTATTGTAGACAGTACAATTACAATGATGACGTCAATGCTGACTTAGTAATTATTTTGAATACGAAGAAAACCATTGATAGGAAAAGTGACTGTGCATTCCGAGTGATGATGTCAATGCTGACTTTAATTCTAGTAATTATTTTGCATACGTAGAAAACCACTGGAGGTGGAAGAACATTGACAGAACATATACAGAAGCCTTATATTAATACATTTTTAGGCTTTCACTGCTGTAGAAGAACTGCTGCATTTTCAATGACTTTATGACCTGGCTGCAGGTTGGTTGCATAAACCTTCTGGGGCACACAAGACCCACTTTCTAAAGGGGAAGGTTCTCTTCCTCGTTGCCGAGCCCGTGGGAGGTCACGGCCCAGCGAGAGGCATTGATTAGCATGACCTGTGAGCAGCCGTGCAAGAGTAAAGCACTCTGATGGCTCTCTGCACAAAACTATGCATTATTAATTAAGAGTGTGTGCAGCAGTGCAACCACATCTGGAGCCATCTCTTTTCATGTCTGCACAGTAGGGGCGGCTGGAACACGTGGATTATTGGTACATACCGTACAGAGCTAACGACTGATCCATTCACTGTTTCACCATATCATATTTGCATGAGAAATTACAATAATAGAGACTGCTCGTACACATCGCACTATACCAATGTGTAAATGCATGCATGGAAATGGAGGTTTTATTCAACGTAACATTGGGACTAATGTTCTGAGGTAATGATGACTGTATTAATGATAATGATGACACTTATGTCATCAGAGTGCTCTTTCCTTTTGTTGCTTGAATATCTATGACAGAATTAGAGAGATTTGATATAACTGCACAAACTGTGCAGAACAGCCATTTTTTTTAATTCTCCCACTGGACTCCATTACTTTGATATTTGATCTTGCACATTTTGTGAAAAGGACACAATCTTCTTGAACATTTTGTCAGCCAGTGTTAAACACTTTTTTGCTGGGACAAAAATATTTTATTAAATTTACGCCAAAATGTTTTTTTTTTTGGAAGCAGTCGTGACTAACCAGACTGTTTCTCCAACAATGCATCATGCACCCCAGACCGACACAGAATCATTGGCTCATCCAGTGGCATGACTTCAGGGTAGGACTATGAATTTGACGAAAGATGGGGGAGTGTTTAGGATTTTAGGAATTTCATTAAGCGACTTTACCTTTAACACCAGTTTTCTGTCATCAATACTCCCATTTAGAAAAAGACTGATATAACTGATCCTTTCTCTCCTCGAATTCATGTGTTACTCCTGCATTTCATACTTTAACATGCACTTTCCATGCATTAGTCAGATTGATGCACTTGGTTATGCAATTTGAAAACGGAGGCATAGAACAAACAAATCATTTCCATTACATTTTGCATACGCAGTAATAAGACTGCAATGCGCATTTAAGAGAATCAAATTAGATTTTGTTTCGTAATATTTAACTGCTCCTATCAACAAGTAATTATGAAAATAGAAAACACTACAGCATATTAGAAAGATTTCTGAAAGAATATGTGACACTGAAAACTGAAGTAACAATGCTGACAAATCTTCTATATCATCACATGAGTAAATTATAGGCACGTATGCCAATATTTAGTAATCCAGGATGAGCACAGCATTGTTGTTCCTTTTGAATCTGAAAATAATGAAATAAATAAATAAATGCAAGGCTATAAAACAGGAGAGGGCAGTAGATTCTCTTTAGTGGGTAAAGACAGATGAGTGCATTTGCTGAGCTGACACAAGAGTGTGTAAATATCCCGCAGGAATAGGGGCATTGAATGTCCGCAACTGCCTCAAGTGGCTGACTCAGTGTATTACAGACTCTGGCTTTCTGTCATGAAGAAATGAGATCTTTATTAGAGACTGTGCTGAATTTCCATGAGGCCCGTTGGAAACAGAGTGACCACAGAGATGTTAGTATAACCCTAAGCACTGCAGTCCACACTGAGTCTTGTCTAGACCGATAACAAAGCAACAAAGAGGGTCGGATATGTGACACACCTGGGCTGTAAAGGTAAACACCTGCTGTATGATTACAGGTGGTTTTATAACTGTTCGAATGTGGTCTTGTGTAAGCAGCTCCTCCAAGCACTGTGATAATAGTCATTCCATAGACATTCTGACCATTTGTAATTGCTCAGTCAGCCAGTGCACAAAACTGAGAGCATGAGTGATGTAATGACTTGTTTTGCAGCTCATTTCATCCTGTGTCAGTGGGAACGTGCACTCATGAGCATTACAGAGGACTGCAGTCAAACCTATGCTACCAAACAAAAGTTTGGGGGTCAAGATTATTTGGATTTTAGAATATGCATTTATTAAAAAAA
>JAUMHE010000016.1:4482665-4504852 GCA_032359235.1 Enteromius mattozi
TTTAGCAAGGATGAATTCAATTAAATGTGACAGTAAATACATTTATAATGCTACAAAAGGACTTTATTTCAAATAAATGCTTTTCTTTTTAACTTAATCAAAGAATCCCAGTAAAAAACATCATGTTTTTCACAACAAAAAAAAAAAAAGCAGCAAAAGAGTTTTCACCATCGATAGCCAGGTTTCCATCCAAGGCTGTGTTCGTGGTGTTGCTCTTGTCAAAGCACCTTAGCCTAGTTCAAAAGCGCATTAAATCATATTCATATTATTGCAGTTTTATATATGGTAAAAAGCATAAATATCTTAATAAATATATCTTAATTTGATGTTCCTTTTTAATACTTTGAAAGTTGAAATTTATTAGGCTTAATTTTATTCAGGATATAGTTGTCGAGTTAGTAGTTTAATGCGTAACTGCATGCAGCGCCAGCAGGATCACTTGGTTTTTTCCTCTTATAGAAGTGGAAACAGCTTACTATACTCGTTCAACAATAAGACATTACTTGAAATTATTCTAAATATTTATTTTATTTGTGTACATTCACAATAAAAACAGTTGTGCTTTTGTAAATAATTGGATGCTGCTTTAAAGAGCGCATCACAAGAAATAACTGAAATTCTGCATATAGGCTGCTACTTTTTTTTTCTTTCGTTTTGTTCATTTATTACTTATTTACAAAAAATATATTTGGCATATAGGCCTTTTTTTTTCTTTTATAGCTTATGTTTTTCTCTGAGTGTTTGCATAAGCTCTGCGCATGATGTGATGTGATGTGAATCCTCATGTTCTGTTTATGCTGGTTTTTGTATGTATAAAATTTATCCCTGGAAACAAATTAAGCTATTTTTAATGGTTCACAGCCACGTATCAACTACAATTTTATTTACTTGTAATTTAGCATAATCTTGTTGGTTAATAATGGCTTAATGACCGTCGGTTATCGGTTAGGAGAAATAAAATAACCTAAATTAGCATTCCTATTTCCAATACAGTCTAATAAAATTTAATCAGAAAAAACAAACAAAAAAAATAAACATAATACAACTGCACCTGCTTATGAATAGCCTATGGCTTGATGCTGGAGTATCTAAATTGTCTATAACAAAGTACAAAAACATGAAAACTCATTAACTTGTTATTTTATGTAGGCCTATAATTTAATAAGTACATTTTTCAAATGGATTAAGAACAATAACGTATTATTTGCGCAATAGGTTAAATTATGCATGGAAAAAGCTTAAGGGCAATTTTTGTGCGATACACTAAAACTTTGTCTTTTTTAAGGATGACGTCATCACGCACAACATTTTATCGGTAAAAGACCA
Source organism: Enteromius mattozi (assembly GCA_032359235.1). Lineage (NCBI taxonomy): Eukaryota > Metazoa > Chordata > Actinopteri > Cypriniformes > Cyprinidae > Enteromius > Enteromius mattozi. Next base: position 4,483,992 of record JAUMHE010000016.1, read on the forward strand.
GTTGGATGAAAACAGGCTGGAGACAGCAAATTTCGCAAATACTTTTTTACGCAAATTCTCTTTGTAGATAACAAAACAGCATAAAAACTGGATGGAAACTAGGCTGATGATTTCTGAAAAATCATGTAACTCTGAAGACTGAAGTACTAAAGTAGAGAGTACTAATTGTAATATTTCACAATTTTACCCTTTTTACTTTATTTTGATCAATTAAATGCAGACTTGGTAAGCAAAAGAGACATGATTAATGTAAACAAATAAACATTGACACCAAACTTCTTGAATGCTTGAGTGCTTGAAATGATTTAATAGTCACTAGTCATGCATTCAACATTGCTAGCAAAAGTCCTACAAATGTTCTCTAACTTTCTGGCCTAAATTCCTGTCTTACTGGCTGTTCAGGGCAGGACCTGGCACTCGCAGTATTAACGCTCAAGTAGGTCAAGTCAAGTGTTCCTGTGAAAGTACAATACATAGGAAGCCATCCTGACAAGCGAAAAACAAGCAAAAAAACCCTACTCGAACATCATGTTCAAATGTTTTACCTCCGGAACATAAAAATTATTTAGCTTACAGATGCCAACAAACAAATAACTTATTTGCTGACAGGCTGACCTGAATTATGTCTGTAAGAATTAGTCATACGTTCTTGACTCAAGCAATTAGACAATTAGACTAGTTTTTATTCAGCGAATTAAAGTAATAGATGCCTAATGTTGTTTTGCATAACGCATTGCATGCACATCTCCTGTACCAACATGTTTTAAGCAGGCAAATAAACACCCAGCCATACGCTGCAAGTACAGCATTACTGCTTGCAGTCATGCATGAGTCCTTTCAGACCGTCAGACGCACAAAACAAAGCTGTCTGCTGAGAAATGAGCATGCTATACACATAAAAGTTGAAACATGTCTTTTCTCTTCTAACAAAAGGGAACTTGTGCCGTAAATGCACATGGAAAATACTAAATGGAAATGATCTGCAATGAATATTCTAGGAAATTCCAGACTGCATTTGTATAGCATTGTCATTTTGTTGACTTTAATAATTTATCACCCTTTGAATATTCTGCTCTGAAATATGTCGCAATGAAAGTCACTAATTCAATCTTGCCATGTGCAAGAACAGAAATTCTAGTTATTTGCCTCAAGAGAACAATCAGACAGAGAACGAGGGGGGGGGGGGGGAGACACAATATCATTGTATTTCCACCTCCCTCCCATCCAGTCGAGAGAATGGGACTTTTTTACTCCATCCACACTGTTGGAGATGCAAAGTTGCATCTCAGGGTGCGTCTGCATTTAAGTGGCTTTCTCACCAAGCAACGGCCATGAGCTTGCCACCTTTCTACTCACCTAGTCTATTTAAGCGGAGGGATAGGCGGTAAGTGTAAAAATGATGGAATTGTGTGAGTGTATCATTACTACTGACAGCTGACGGATTAATTGTGAAGGTGTGAACGTGAGTGAGGAAAGTTAGTCTTGTTTAACCACTCATACAGGCATATACCGCACGCAAAAATCGTTACGTTTCAGTCAGCGGAGTGCGTGACTGCGTTTATCATCTGCTGTGGATCATGTTAGAAAGTAATTACAGATGCGTTATGCACATCTTGCATAACTTGTTTTTGTAGGATACAAAGTCAAGAGTTTACACTGTAGATGGTGTTATTTACATATTTGATTCATAATTATGGAGAAGGTCACTCTCTAGCTGTCCCTCCTAAGTACACTAGATTAATTTTTTGACTTAATAAGCAGCAACTATTTACAGAATGCAAACTTGGCAGACTGAAAATGTGTCATTCCGCACATTCCTTCATTGTAATTATTGGTGTGTCCCTACGTATGCAAATGCTAACCAAGTTTACCAAGTATGGTTAGGTGTGCTTTGTGGGTTTTTAGTAAATAGGTTCTAACTTGTTGCATTAGGGGTTCAATTATAAATAATTTGCATTTCTGAACTAAACCTAATATACAGACTAAGACCTGATTTAAAGTTTCCAAACTCTGTAGTAGCAGTGTAAATGATTTGTTTATTGGAGCGAGTCTGGGACATCTCCACCCTGGACCATGGTGACAGACGGAGACATACTGTACCATGGCACATCTGTGTTTACTGTGATGTGCAGGGTTTTTTTTAGGAGTGCTGGATGAATGAAGCATCTGTTTGCTCATCTCAATGCATCACAACAATGCATTATTCCATTAATTATTAATGCATTATTTATCCAATTCCTGCAGTTTTTTCCTGCTTTGAGAAGCTGGTTGTCCTCGTTTTGTCATGTCAAGCCACTGAAGTGAGTGCTATTACCTTCCACTAAATCTGCAGGACAGGAAGGTTCTGTTGACACTTAATTATCTGCAGACCCTCTGCAAGATACCTATTTCTTTAAATTAAGAAGGCACTTCATGGTCTTTCCCCCTTCATCTGAGGTACGATTATCATTTCATACAGTACAAACTGTACAAGTGCTTGCCAATTACCGTGACTAAAGCGCACCAGGAGTTCAGCATCTGTCAAACGAGAAGACGTTAACGTGCTTCTGGGGTGCCCCAGTGAAATCTAATCTGGCAGCATTACTAACTCTGCATGAAATGGAAAGTGACAGCACTACGGTCACTAATTTGTGCTTTTCTGTGAAACCTCATTAGGTGGATCAACTTTGAGCCGTCACCTTTCAAAGGGTTTCACTGGGATCTAGACAAGTTCTTGCTCCTCTCAGAAAAGATGATAGATTGTAGCTTGTTGATAAAGAGCTTAGGGTGTCATTTTGTGACTATGCATTTTCATAACGTTGTGTAGCATTGTCATGTCATCCCTAAAAGTATTTTCCAATAACACAAAACAATATTAAGTAAAAGAAAGAATAGAGACCTTTAAATAGAGAAATATGAGATTCCAGTTTTACTTTTTTCATAATTTTTAAAAAAAGGAAAAAAAAAAAGCTTTATATATTTCAATGCCTTACCTAATATATAATGTACACATATATAATTTTTTGTCAAAATTTAATTTTTATGCTAGTACACCCATTCAAAAATATTTATTCTGTTCACAATGCTGAAACTGTGAAACGAATAAAGTATTTTTGTATGCTGTGTATGTTTCTAAATTGGGCAAAACCTAAATTAAGGTTTGATTTCTTTACAATTGTATTTACATTTTGAGTTTACAACAGGTATTAGATTAGAAGGATCCTAAATTTTACGTCTTAAAATATTGTTACATCACAGGAACACTGTAAAATGCACTTACCAAAACTTAATTACTGTTGTCATGCTTTTGGTATGAGCTTAAATGTTAAAAACTAAACTAAAGGACAGTTTGTTTTCATTCTGAGCGAGCAAACTGTGCAAACACCAGCTTATTGACTAATATCCAAGTGCTGAAGCATCAGTGACTTCGATTCCAGACTTCAGGTTAAGAGCTTGTTTATCTCTGCTATACGCAGTTTTCCCACTAGAGGCACTAAAGGCTAAAGTTAAACACTGTGGAAAAAAGTACTGTGAGAAAATTCTATTGTTTAAACTCATTTCCCATCCAATTCCCAAACTGTCTATGTGTATGAATTGTAAACTGCAAACACTGTAAACTTATGAAGACCTGGTGGCATACATTTAAAGACCAATTGTGTAATTTTAGCTTCTCTAATAAACTGATTACTGTTTTTACACTGTAACAAATTAGTGATGTTCGTAAGAACATGTTGTTCTTCAGTGACAGTGTTACCTGAACAAAACAACTGCATTCTCTATTTCACGAGGCTTGTCATAACTCGGCTAAATGTATCACTTATCAAAACACGATGCAACAAGTAACGTTAACGGCCACTTGTTAACGGCGTGTTTTGTTTGTGTTGATGTGTTTTGAGGGTTTGTCCTGCGGCTCGTTGCTGCAGCATGCTGTGTGTTCTTTGAGGGAGTTCAGTGAGAGGGCAGAAAGACAATCTATGCCACAAGCCTCATTTGAATAATACATGCATGCGTCACGCGTCGTCACTGCGCCGAGTATAAAAGCCCCGCTGCGGCAGAAATAGCATCACTAGCCGACAGTGTTTCTCTGAAACCGCTCCTAGTTCTCTCGTAGCGCCCGGCTTCTCTGTGCGACGGAGCACCAGAGCAACGAAGCAAAAAACCAGGATCTTAAACTCGTGTCCCAACAAGTCGCAAACGTGGCGAGAAGTATTATTCAAACGGGTCTTGTACTCAACATGAGCACGGAGATGTTCAAAACGCCAATGGAGCTCGCAGTCTATCAGCTGCACAATTTCTCCATCTCCTTCTTCTCGTCCTTCCTAGGAGGGGATGTAGTATCAGTCAAACTAGACAACAGGTAGGCTGATTTTATGGGATTATAGGATGTTTTTTTTTTGACAGTCGATAGGAATCGCATTTCGGACTTCGCTCGGTTCATTGCGCTTCGACTATAAGGGCTTGTTTACTACTGCAGTGCCTGAACTGCGTCCTAATACCTTGTTTCTTTGTCTTTTGCAGTGCCTCTGGCGCAAGCGTTGTGGCAATTGACAACAAGATCGAACAAGCAATGGTAAGTTGTTTTAACATCACGATCAGATCATTATTAGAACGAGCTCAAGACTGTAGAAGTGCAGTGGAAAGTATCTTGTTTCTGTGTAGGCTGTAACCAGAGCTGTGGCACGCTCTAGAGCTGCCGCAGCTACCTTCATCGCCTGTGCTTTGTTGGCCCACCTGCAGTAAAAGTCAAAGGTCGCCATACAACAATACATGCACCCTTTTGTTTAAATCAAGTCTTTGTTTTACACTGTTTCACCCCCCCTAGTGACATCTGCAACAATTTATCCCAAATGTCTTGTTTATTAAAACATGTATTATTACCATATAGTTATCAAAATCAGATCCATAACCATATTTATTTTAAAAAAGTCATCTTTAAACAGTCATTTATTAATGTATTAAGACTGCTTTGTCTTACAGTACCTCATGCTCACAATATATGTAAACAAGAGTTAATCCAGAGCCACATTTGAAATAACTTGACTGTAGATTATGATGTTGGAAAATGTAACCAAAGTAATTAGAAACATGCTTTTATTTTTAGATTATGATTCTTTTTTTTTGTAAAAGTATTTGTTTTAACCCATTTAATCCTCCTAGTAACTTCTGTAATCATTTAGTACAAATTAGTACTACTATTCAATGATATTTAACAGTAAATAAAGATCCATAAATACAATATTTTTGTACAAATAATCATAATTTTATGTATTAGGATTACTCCTACAGTATATAATTCATGCTTAAAAAAAAGTGTCTTTTAAGTAGAAAATTAGAAATATGCATTCATTTCCCCCATCAAAAAGGGTTAAATGAATAAGTAGAACATAATGTACAGTCAGCTGGTCAGTTTTGTAAAACTGATCCTGATTGTGAGATCAGGACCCCTAAAAATAGCATGTAACTTATTTTATTAGACTACTCAAGGAGTAAAATTTGGATTTATGTTCTCAGCCTCATTCTACCTACTTCATGCAGTGCAGTGCAAACAGATCAGTTGCATTGCACTTATAAGTCAGGAGTCTTGGTGTGATCATGGAAACTCATCTCTCTCATTTTTCCCCCCCTAATAGGATCTTGTGAAGAATCACTTAATGTATGCAGTCAGGGAGGAAGTAGAGATCTTGAAAGAGCAGATCAAGGAACTGGCAGAGAAAAACAACCAGTTGGAGCGTGAGAACAGCCTCCTGAAGAACCTGGCAAGCCCAGAGCAGCTGGAGAAGTTTCAGTCACGTCTGCCCTCAGAGTCCAGCCTCCCCATGGAGCCTCAGGAGCTGGGGTCCTCCGAGATCGGCGAGCACCAGTACAACAGCACGGGGTCTGCTGTATAAGTGGCTCTGCCATGGGGCGGGCAGAGCCACAGCTCTCACCTGAAATGGACCTCCAAATATGCAACTTCAAGATGAAGCTGGCTGTACAGATGAAAACCTGACCTGAAATGAAAGCATTGCAACAAGTGGCCTAGTTCAGTAATATCTGACAATCTCTTCGGACTAACATGGAAAAGAGAGAGTTATGTAGACGTCTGAGGTTACTGTACAACGGGACTGATGTGCCCCTTGCTAGGAAGTGGGCCCAGCCTTGCTTTCCCTTGGTCCCTCTCACGAAGAGACGTAGAGGGGTTTGCCTGATGGAGCTGGCCGAGAGCGCATCTTTGGCCTATCCAAGTCAAGCCGAGGAAATCTATACGTCCCCTGCGAGACGCCCCCACAGCCCCACCTGACGCAAGCTATACGGGACTCGCGTTCATGCCCTCCATGTCATTGATCCCTAGTGCTGTGCACATTTCTTAGCCCCCGTAAGGACGTTGGAGACGGACCTGTACGGAGCGCTGGTCCTCTCATCCACAGCGGTGACTCCTGCCATATGATTTGTATAGCATCGCTTGTATCTCTGCAGATGGGGCCTGCTGCTTACGGGGATTATTGCTTGTTTGTGTTTTGAAACGGAACAAAATCAACTTGTTTATATGGGCTATGTGTAAAAAGAATGATTTTTTCTTATTGTGGGAATGAAAATCTGTATACATTTGCATAGTTCTGTAAATTAGCGACTGATGTAAAGAGAAATGTTCTGAAACGGAGGTGGATAATGTTGCTGCGAATGTTCTGCTGACACGTCCAACATCTGTTCTGTTGACCTTCTATGCCAACCAACTAACAGGCACGACAGTGTCTGAGGAAGGCCACATGTTTTCCAATGAACTTTGTGTTTTTTTTACTACCAAAGACTTGCCTAATACTCACAAGCCAACAGGACCATGTGGAACTTTTCACAGGGAGAAGTTTTTTTGACAGCAGTCTTTTTGAAAACATGGGTATTGTTGCTTCGTTGTGTCCATGGTATTTTTTCAACAATTGATGGATGCAAAATGCACATTGCAATAAACCTTATGTTTACACTAAACATGACGCTCAGGTCTTTTCTTTTTCTTCATGTAGGACTTTTCTCCAGAAATTTAAGTTTTAAAAGAATACATATGACCTCTTTTAAACTTAATTTCTAAACATTATATAAAATTGGCACAATCTTGACTGCCCTTAATACAGGTTTTAGATAAAGTGTTTTTAATACCAAGAGTAAATCTAATGCATTTTTATAATAAAAAAGATAGTAAGCCATCCCACAACGATGAGTAGAGATCCCCTAATAAACAGCATGCTGTTTATTATTTCACTGCTATTAAAGGAGTAAAATACAAGCGCTCAATTAGCCAGGAAAAATGGATTTAATGCAGTTCTCAACTTCATTCTACTGAATTAATGCACTGTGCAGGCATTTTTGTGTAACTTAATAAGCAGAACATAATGTACACTTAACCAGGCAAAATAGGCCCCAATGGTGAGAAGTTTATTTATGCAGTTCTCAGAATTCTGCTGAATTCATGAGTTTGCACTGGTAGTTCACATGAATGCTCATGACCTCTGTGACAGTTGCCATCAGATTATTAATATCCATAAAAATTCCAACTCCAATGTAAAATCGGCACAATCTTCATTGGCCTCAATATAGGATTGAGATACAGTGTTTGATATCAGGAGTAAAGTCCATGAAGATAAGGCCTTCACAATGCAATTATTTAGCCCAATATTGTCCTTGTAGCACGCATGGTAGTTTATGATTGACATTTACTATTCAAATATGCAGTGGCATCTCTCACTGCTCACATTTTATTACATGCAATGAAATCTGTTTATAGGAATAATCAAATTCTTTCCGGTAATATAAAGATATGGTAAATGTCATTGACTTCAAGGACCTCTGCATTATGGGCATGATTAAAAATTATCCATAGTTTAAGATTTCCATTGAATTGTAAAAACGATACTTGGAGTAAAGAGACGGTTTAGAGGTAAATTCATAATGGCTACTGTGCTGTAGTAATCCAGAAGGCTTTGAGGCAAAGCATGAGAAAACAGAGTTGGCGTGTAAAACCCTCATCTTTCTCTCCTTAGGAAAGCCACGTTCAGTGTAACTCAAGCCTCACTATAGGTCCCTGGAGTAAGACTTCTACGTAAGACCCAGATTTTAGTATTTCTGCAGAAGTTCCGATAAGGTAAACGGTAATAAAGTAGATTCAAAGGTTATGTAGATCTGGCGAGTTGCATCCACTGGGTCCTATTGCAGATGGGTGGAGGCTTAAAAGGAAATGACTTCTGGAAATATCAGAATCCAAATGCACACAGATCTGAGGTTTCATTAATGCTTTATTGCCAATAATAAAAGCAAGATATGTATGCCATCAAATGAAAATCCCTTAAATTGTACTACAAATCTATATGGCAAAAAGGCAGGCAATTTGATTCCAGAGAGAATAATAGACAAACCACACATTAAATATAAATGAATAACTATTTGTGAAGTTTGTGAATATGAAGATTCACACTTTAAGAATTTCATTGGGTAGTGATGCATGTCAAATAACTTAACCCTGAACTATAATAACAAAAATAATAATAAATAATAAAATCTATTTTTTTAATTGTATTTATTTTATTTTTTTTGACTTGTTCAAAACAACCTTGTATAAACACTGTTCAATGGTTCAATGTTCAGACCGAATTCGCTGGTGATTTGGCATTTGCTCTTCTTCCCAAAACAGCTGCAAGACCTCTGCTGTTATGCAACTCTCAAACATCTGTTTCAGTTTGGTGTAGTGGGCGGCTTTCTATGTCAAGGCCCGGCTTTGCATGCGAGCAAGTTACAGTGCACTGAGAATTGTACTTGTTTGCCCTCTCATGTAAATATAGGCTCACAGTAGGCTGTTTGTGCCATTTTTCAGCAGAGTGACATTATTTCCTAAGCCTCAGATCTAATACCCTGTTGTGGAAAGTTATTGAGTGTGATCCGCCATGTAAACGTTGTTACCTCATTCTCACGTTATACAAATAGCCTCCCTCTCACTACCAGGTGCATCCTGTAGAGACAGAATCAAACGCGACAGATGTTTACTTCGGGAATTTTTTTGTCGAAAAGTTGACGGTATAAATACACAAAGCCATAATGAGCTGAAAGTGTTTACTACTTTAATGGAATGCACTGACTGGTGTTCAGCTCCCAAATAAACTAATTAGAAATACTACTTTTAAATTACATCACAACATCCAAAGTCCAATCCAAATGAATGCATAAATGAGTTACTTAACTTGTATACATACACAAGTTTTATAAGGTTATATAAATTATATAATCTGTACAAAAAAAGCTTTATAGAAATACATTTAAAAACCATTAATATGGAAAAGAATACAAGAATCATTGTATAAGGTTTCTAGGACAGTGCTAGGCATATGGTCAAGCTGCTTCTGACATAAAAGGCAAACAAATACATGACCCATTGTTCAGCTAGGGTTGCATGCAAGTCACAACCACAGACAAGTAAAAAAATTCCATTGTACAAACCACATTTTCAGATTCTTTGTGATGTCACAGCAAGATTCACATTTGTGTATGTACTGACTCATTAACTTTTGTAGTCATTATGCATGAAATATCTCATATTTTGAATCTTTCTCCAATTATTTGGGGTGTTTTACCTCAGTATCCACCCTAGCTGACCTGACCCAAATAATTTTGATCTTAAAATGTCTTATGATTTAATATGGACTTTTCAAAGGTCCCACTGTTTTCCAAAAGCAGTAAACAGTGAATAGTTGGAGACTAATTCATTTAATTTGCCTCTAAGAAATAATCTATGACAAAGTTCTGTTTATTCCCATAAATATACACAGCTATCTCTTCAGACAGAGCATTTTGTATTCACAACACCAATGGTCTGTTTATTTGAGGTAAGCCACTACGCTCTTGTTTTTACACGGGTGTGGGAATGTGATAAGTTTACTGCACTCCACCTATAGAAAGAGGATTTGGAAAGCAACACTAGTTACTTTCACACGACCATAAAAGGATGTTGCCTCACAAACACATCTGGGTAGTTCCACCCTACACTCTGTACTAATCCCAGGGCTGGTGCAAGAGGTCATATATACCAAGCAGAAGTTGCCCAATGACTCTTGCCCTTCATGGGTGATTGGTTTAAGCACACAGAACACAGTATGTCTGTTAATTCCTCAGCTTTATTTGTTGTAAATGATAAGTGGGTAAAAATAGCAAGAAAGATCCTGCAACTTTATCTGAGTGGCTTTTATTAAGCTCTCCTCAAAAAGAGACCCTTTGTAAGCGGCTGAAGGAAAGGTGGTCTTATTTAACAGTCCTGGAATTCTTCCTAGACGCATGAGATCTGAGAAGAACTGTGTCCGTCTTTCCCCAGGGGTTTGGAAAACACTGTGAATCGCTGTCTGTGTGAGAGGTTTGCTCCTCCGTGGTACCAGCCTCGCAAGGAATGTGCCTGGAACATCTTATTCTGACCAAGTGGGGCAGAACAAAGGCCACCAGCATGAGGCTGAGGATTTGAGAGGGAAGCCTTGAATTCAGAGTCCTACCACGGGACAAGCACAGCTTGTTTTCTAGAACTGACATGTGTCATGGGGGAAATTTGAGGCGACCTTATTACATAACCTGTAATTTATTTGAAGGAGCCATGAGTACTTTAAAACTGTTGGGCTTCAGAGACTTGTTTTGCTAAAACTGACTAAAGATATTAAGGATTATGCCATGACAACTTTTAATTAACTCCTCAGATAAACTGCTCAGGAGTGGGTGATATGAGAAATTTTTGACCCTGTTATTTATATACACAACCATTTCAGTCATACACATCACCAAACAATTAAGCTTGTCACAACACCAAAATGTAATAAATTGAACAGTCTTCATAACTCCTAATATCACCTACATCAACTTCTGTAAGCATATTTATTTTACCCAGATACATGCAGTATACCTGGTTAAGCCATATGTACTATATAGCAAATATTAACTGCTTGATTGTTATATTGTCACAAACTGTATTATTGCACAGCTATATATAAAGTTGCATATAAATTCACTTAATTACAGTACACTTAAATAGATATTTACTATAAAGCAAACCTCAACTTCTTAATCAGCTGAATAGAAGTATAAGGAATTAAGATATTAAGATATTACAAACATTAACATAAGAATTTAATGTAAAACTGCTTTAAAGCAACTTGCCTGTAATGTGATATACTGTATCTGTGCCAGACAGATCAACTTGTTTTTCTGCACCTAATGACTGAAAGGATATACTGCAGTATTCTGAGTGGCATGGTTTTGTTCTTTACACTGTAATCTGAACAGCTGAATTGCTGGAGTATTGTTGTTATTGTATAATTTTATGCATGGTGAATGTATGTGAGTAAGGGATAGGTCGACTTTGGGTCAGATGTCTCACCTGGGAAACTGGACCCTTTGACCCCTTTAGGCCCCCTAGGGAAAGTTTAATTTCACATGAGAGGAACAGCTTAAGTAGACATGTAAAGGGCAGAAAAACAGGCAACTGTAAGCCTCTAGAATTATTGTCCAGTGAGAAAGTATTCTTGTTATGAATGTCTCTCTTTTAAGAAACTCATATGGCCAAGTGCTCTTGAGACCATCAAAGAAAAGCTTATTACAAAAGAAATCTTTGTATTCCATTAAATAATATGCATAGAATTTATCGTTTCATAACTGAAACAAAAATGAGTTGCAAAACACTGCAGAACAATTATGAAGTTATAACTCATGCAAATATCATAGTTGTGTCAGTTCATGGGAGTGAACGTGTGTGTCTTCAGGACACCTCATGATTGACAGTAGGCATTTAACCCTCTAACCTAGTCTAAATACACGGCAAAGAAGTTTGTCAATAAGAAACAAAAGGAATATATTATATTACTTTGGAAATCTCAGCATTTCAATTATGAAATTTGAAACCCCTACTTGATTTTCATGTAGAAAGCTGTAAGGTGCTTTCCTTGCGCTCACATGCAGCAGCATGACTGAATACCAGAGTGTCTGAGTCGAGTGTGACTCTCAGCCAATCAGCACTCGGATCCCCTGGGAGTGATATCAGCATGTCTCCTGCCATAAATACTCTCTCCACATACAACCCACCGGCCATCTCAAAGAGACAGGAGGTGTGAAAACACTATCTATCCATCCATCCATCCATCCATCCATCCTTCCGTTTGTTGATCGAAATATCTGTGTTCATCCATCCATTCATCCCTTCCTGCTTCCAATGAATATCTATCTACCTATCCATCTCCTGTTCATCTGTCTATCCATCAGCTTGTTCATCTGTTTTTTCATCTATCTGTTCATCCATCTATTAAATATGCATTTATGTATCGATCTGTTCATCCATAAAATATCCTTCCATCGAATATCCATCCATTTGTTTATCTATCCACCTATTCATCATCCATTCAATGAATATCTATCTATCTATTCATTTATTTAACTATCCCTGTGTCTGTCTGTCTATCCATCCATCAGATATCTATCTACCTATCCATCTGTTCATTCATCTATTTACTTGTTCATCTATCTATTTGTCTATCCATCGAATATCAATCTATACATACATCTGTTCATTCATCGAATATCTTTCCATCAAATGTCCACATATCTATTGTTTGGCTTTTATGGTGGTTTTTTGGTTGATGCTGATGCAATTTCACAAAAGTGAGATAATATGAGGCCATCTGCCACATCACTCCTTAAGATTCAACATTTCATCATATTGCGTGTTAAAAGTGTTTTTTTGGTGGGGGGGTGGGGATCATCATCATCTAAAATCTAATTTTGCAGATGCTCAAACTAAGAAAAAGACAAAAAAAAAAAAAAAATCCCCAGCAGAGTTTTCTGAGGCTCATTTTTCTTGGAACACACACAGGTTTGGAAGATTAGTTTTTGAAACACAGCTCCTCGATTACATTCCATAACAGCAAAATAGCTGCTGGAAAAATTCTGGAAACTGGCCTTACCTCACTTATTTACACTGCATTAATGATGCATGCAGCTTAATTGTAAAATTGTGTATTTTTTGGAATAATCGAACTTGTGAATCTGCTTGGTTTGGCAATGCTGAGTCCTACAGGAAACTAAATGCAGTAAACAACACTGGATATTACCTCAAGGGTGGGTATTGTTAAAAGTGAGTGTTTTCAAAACACAACCCGGATGTACATCTCTTCCTCATGACGTTGGTTCAGTCCAACAACAGAGGCCTTGGAGTACAGTTAGCCTGATCTCTGCACAGGTGAACCATTCTTGCCATTGTCTGTATAACTCCTTCTAAAATATAAAAGGAAGACAGCTGGGCCTGCTCTTATTGCTCTTAGTCATAATCAACATTTGCATCAACAGTAGGATTATGACTTCACCTGGTCAGTGCTTGCATGTTATAATTTGTGTCCTAAATGAGAACAATATTAAATGTTTTGATCTGGTTGCTAGGTGTGAGCGCTGTACGTACAAATCTCTCATGATATTCCCACCACGACTGAGTGTATGTTGATTTAGCAGGCACTGAAAAAGCACAAGTTATTTCTGATCACATAAACCATTCAGTTTTTCCTGCCTCAGGAAACTCAGGATTCATAAGCTTCCAGGCTAGATACTATTTAAGGAAATGTTGCCCCGTGACATTGGGAGAAGTTGACCAAAATGCTTCTAAACAATGGTGTGAAATAAGGTAAAATTACGGCCTGAACCACCAACGCAGTGACAAGGTCATTGTGTTATCTCTCATACTGTACCGATTTTTTTTTTACCAGAAAAAATTATATAACAGGCAAAAGCAATACATAATTTCTAATAAATGAATCTGCAGTTAAGTGCAGTAGCACAATGCTTGCTTGTTCCATCCAGTGACTTGAACATTTTCTCAAGGACTATATTTACAGATGATATAAACCATGAGTTGTCACTGTTGAGAAATCATTGAGTTTTTCAGAGAACAAAGAATTACTTCTGAAGTTACTTTCTAATGTAAAACATAGATGGGTTGCTCAATACTGGTCCGTGTAATTGAATAGGGAGAGAAGCTTTGAAAGATTGAAAAAGGAAGTAAAAGCACCATAAAGGTATCATAAATGAGTCATTCAACTGTATATATTCCAAGACTTTCGAGTAACATAGTTCTGTGTGAGAAATAGGCCAAAACGTGGGTTGTAATTCAGTGATAATCTTCCCCTTCAGCAAGCTCCAGGGATCAGCCTATTGAGTCAATGATTTGAACTTGAGAACTGAAGCAATCAGACTCACAAACGAATCAATCAGATGAACTGGACAAAGTGATTCAATGAAAAAGTCAGAACTAGGGCAGATAAAATAAAAATACTCTCAGCCAGGTCTCATTGTTAATACTTAGCGGTTAGTATGAAGCATTTACAGGTATGTATAAATGTGGGGCATACGGAAACCTCTTTATTACAGCTTTTTAGTAATTAATCATTTATTTATCATTTAACCACACCTGACAAGTCACATTGACATCTTATATATGACACTTTTCTCATTTTAGAACTTCAAGGCCCCAGTCCTCAATAACGTTTTAATTTTATACCGAAAAGAGAGACTAAAAAATTCTTCAGAAAATCTCCTTTCAAAAGATTTTGCAACAACATGAGGGTGAGTCCTTTAATGTGTTACTCCTGAGGGTAAGGCCTGCACTCATTTCTAAAGGACTAAGTAAATCTTCTTAGATTTGTTTGCCTTAGTGTGGAAAGTGAGAACACATAACACACATTAACAAGAGAGGATTAGAAACTAGTTCTATCTTATTCAATACAAAATGGTATAAGCTTGTCTACACATCTAAGACATTTGCAGTCTGAGGCAAGAGAACATGCTAATCAGACATTGATGTTTCAGACAGTTATATAACCCACCATCATTTCATCTCATGTCTACAGCAATAAAGAGCGCATTAGTGTAATGGACACAATTAAGCCTACCTTGGCAAGGTACAGACTTCAACTCAGCTTGAGCTTAACCTGCTGTCTATGCGCTCAAGTCTCTTAGTTTTCAAAACACGGTGCAGCTTTTTCCTAGTTATGAAATTTCAAAATATTTACTACAGTGTTCCCAAATGTAGCCGAAGAACTGCACAGAAGTCTCGAGATTAATGTGTTGACAATGTTTTATGATACCTCACTAACAAATGTCAAACAATGCTTACATGTCAGAATTGATCAATTGGTATTGATTTGAAACACTTTAATTAGAGGGTCTCCTTAAGACATTTGGTTGTATCTTTTAAAGTGACCTATATGAGATATTTGAATTTACACTTGGCAAAACAACCAAAGTCCAGCCAATGCACATGTGCAGTCCTATTTGTCTCAGAATAATGACTCTTACTATAGAAACCAGCGCTTTTAAAAGGCAGCTGCAATGACAGGTGGCTTTACCAGTTGGTGATTGGCTCTTATACGGAGAAGGCAGGGATATTCCGCCATATTGCGTATTGCACTTTCTCACATTCATAAGTTATAGAAGTCCATGTTTTTGTATGTCTTTGAAGTCTTTCAGGAAATACGCATTGCCAGGTTGCCAGGTCTATAAAGCAAATCCAGCCCAATTACTACTCAAAACTAGTTAAATCACTTTTTTTTTTCTATGGGGGTTCCCCTCCATCGAAATATTGAGGGGAGAGATAACTGTAACCTAACCTATTGATGACAACAGTGTAAAATGAGCCTAATGCTGCAGGAAAACAATGGACTTGGCAACACTGCAGTTAACATCATTTGTTATCCCCTAAAGGGATAGTTTACTCAAAAATAATTATTCTGGCATTAAAAAGGGATAGTTCACCCAAAAATGATTTTTTAAATTTATTTATTTATTTATTTATCTGCTTTCCCCCAGGGCATCCAAGATGCAGGTGACTTTGTTTCTTCAGTAGAACACAAACAAAGATTTTTTTAACTCAAACCGTTGCAGTCTGTCACTCATATAATGCAAGTCAATGGCAACCAAACATTCCAAAGCTCTGAAAGTCAAAAAAACATACATGGATGTTGTGAATGAGATGGAGATTGTGGTGTATAAGTAGAAAAAAATTATATAAATACTGTCTGTGCTTTTGCAAAGACCAATCGTTTTGTGTCTTAACACCTCAAAGTATCTCCATGAGACGCAGAGTTTCATTTGGTTTCATCTGTGTATGCTTTTTTTTTTTTGACTCTCAGAGCTTTGGAACGTTTGGTTGCCATTGACATTATACGAGTGACAGACTGCAACGGTTTGAGTCAAAAATCTTTGTTGGTGTTCTACTGAAGAAACAAAGTCACCTACATCTTGGATGCCCTGGGGGAAAGCAGATAAACATCACATTTTCATTTTTTGGGTGAACTATCCCTTTAACTACTCACCCTCATGTCATTCCTCATGTCAACGCATAAGGGCTTTATTCATTCTTTGGAACACTAATTATGATATTTTGGATGAAATTTGAGAGCTCTCTGACCCTGAATAGGCAACAACACAACATTTAACAATGTCCTTACTACCTTTCTGGGCCTTGAAAATATCAGTTGCTTTGCTGTCGGATTTCATGAAAAATATCTTAATTTGTGTTACACAAACAAAGGTCTAGTGTGTTTGGAACGACATGAGGGTGAGTAATTAATGATAGAATTTAAATATTTGATGTTTTATATATTTTAATAATTATAATTATAATAATAGTTCGTTGTTGTGTAGTTGCAAAGGTACTTATAGTCAAGAGAACATCTAAAGGGGACCATCAAAAGTGGGGAAAAAATACAAATAAATAAATAAATGAATGCTTGTTATTAATGAATGAATGAATTAATGTAAAATTAATGAATTAATCTGTAATGTAAAGATGTGTTTTAGCTGAGTGGTGATATTATCATCTCATCTGGGCTCTGCCAAATACTAGCCCATCAGTTTCACTTCCTGTTTACACCTTCAGGGGAAGAATGCTTCAAACAGACCAGCAGTGGGAAATTTACAGCATTCCTTCTGTCAAGTAAAGCGGCTGCAACTTCTGCAATTCTAATCATTAAGGTCTCCGTGGTAAAGTTCAACGTAACACAATGAAGATGAATTACCACGAAAAAAAAAAAGGTTATGAGTATTAAATTTAAGTCCTAAAAGCCTTGAAATAAACTGTTTTTGAATGCAAACACATCCACATCCAGCTTGTTTTTGCTGTTTTGTTTTGATGCACCTTTAAAGATGAAATATGGGAAGTCATAAAAATGAAGTCATGGTGTAATAATAAGTATGAGGAGTGAGGCTAATTGCATGGTGCTTACACGGCACTGCAGGATGAAGCCAAGCCATCATGGCTTGCTGTACATTTCTCTGTTTGCTTCTTCATATAATTTGACACAGTAATTATTACCCACTTGTCTCATATGCTCAACATACAACATTTTTCAACCGACTGAGGAAGAACACAGAGTTCTCTAGAGAGTTTTACAACTCCCCTGTGGTTTGGGAAAGGCAGTGCTTCACACAAACATGCTAGAGATTATTAGGGTGCTGCAAGCCTCAGTCACACAACACTACCATCAAACACATGCACGCTTCATAGTCAGGATGCAAGACTCTCAGACTTTGCACAGACAAAAACATGAACATTGGATTATTTACTTTTTTATATAATGCATTCATTCCCTTGTTTATTGACAGCAGATGGAGAGATGTCCTAGTTTACAAACCGCTCAACACACGCCTTTCCTGTACGCATGATAAATATATTCATATCTCATCAACACAGATGAAAACAGTTAAACTGCAAACTGCACAAGACGTAAACTGCATGGAAGACGCTAAAAACAATCCAAGCATGAGAGGTTTGTGTGAAAGACATTTTTATGGGAAACGCCACAGGGAAAATACGCCGTACTGAAGAAAGCAGTGTAATGGGCAACTCTCCTCTGCTTTACCATAGGAAGTGAATGAATCTTTTGGAATGTTGTGAATAAATTGCTTAAGGGGTTAGTTCACCCAAAAATGAAAATTCTGTCATCATGTCGATCCACACCCGTAACTTACGTCTTACACCATTTTAGAGAGTATCGCAACGTAGCGCATATACATGCTTTAACGTATTTGACATAATCTGCCTTGTTTACATCCATGGAAAGCACGCACACATGCGTAATTTGTGGTTGTTTATGCCTAGTGGAAAGCATACACTTACGTTGCGATACTCTCTAAAATGGTGGAAGGCGTAAGTCACAGGAGAAGAATGGTTGAGTAAATTAAAAAGTAAAAGTTTTTTTTTTTTCTTTACGCAAAAAAAAAAAGAGAATATTCTCCTAGCGTCACAAAATTGAAGTTGATCCACTGATGTCTCTGTTTCACAGATGGTTTTACCACGCTGCTGGATCTGGGATCATTTCAGTGGTATTGCTGTCTATGGAGGCTCTCTGATCCCATCAAAAATATCTTAATTTGTGTTCAGAAAATGAACAAAGGTCTTGCGGGTTTGGAACAACATGAGGGTGAATAATTAATGACAGAATTTTCATTTTTGGGTGAACTAACCCTTTAAACTGCAGCACATACAGTAGGTGACATTAAAATGGATTCAGCAGCTGAAGGAAATAACGCTATGTCTGAGGTATTCATGTGTTGCCTTTTTGACAGGTAGAAATGTCCAAACATTTTAGTCACACTTTAGTTCGCTGTTTAATGTTTGACAGATTTAGCAGACTTTAATTGTGGTGAAACATCGACTTCAACTGAACTCAGGAAGTCGCTGGCAGAACACCTGGACGTAATAAAATTACAGCCTCAATCCTTCCCAGACTTTTCACACTTGGGCAACAACATGAGTAATGACACATAAGGCAAAAAAAATAAAAAATAAACAGAAATATTACCATGCCTGAAATAAAGCAAAGGGATTTTGGGTCTTTATTTACAGCCATAAATGAAAATAACTATCTAAAAAAAGCTATGACATGAGCATAAAGGGGTTGAATTAGTGAATTTTATCAACCAAAAAAAAAAAAAACAATAAAAAAAACTGTTATATATAACAAAATATATAACTGTTTTATATATATATACATCTACATCTACAAATGTCAAGAAGCAGACACACCAACACAGAACTATTAACAAAACCTGTATTTCAAATTGAACTCTTTATGTAGCAATTTGTTAAAAAGAAAAAAAAAAAAAATAGACCCGAGGCATAAATAAAAAAAGTGTAGAAGGTTTCTACATCCTCTAATTCACTTAACTTCTACAAAGCTGTTGCTAATGCTATTTCACTCAAACTAACACTATGAAAAAAGATTATGGCCTGACATCACTTTGAACAAGCAGATTTAAAAGTTTACTGAAAGCTTTAAAAGTAAAAATACACACTTTGGCACCCCCACCGCAGCTTGGAAAGAATGTTTAAATACAACAGATTTTAATATTTACTTTATGGTTGTATGGTTTACTGCAAAAACTTACAAGCGGTGATTTTGCAGCTCAGTACCACACGTATTTTGTGGTTTTTAAAAGTTTATTTGATTTTTAGCATGTGCACTGTATTGAGTGAAAACATGTTACTCTGCAAATTTCGGTTTATAGCTGGAGACTTAAATACAGTGAGATTGTTGAAGTGTCAGGGGGGAAAATAACAGTTTCAGCTGTTAAGAAATTAAAATGATGACACACGAGGGATCTGACCTTTCAAATTAGTACACAGGCTTCTGATCCAAGTACAAACCTCCACCCCACATGCATTATGCCATACACAGCCTGCATCATTAAATAGGAACTTCTGACCCTGTGCAACCCAAACAACTCTAATGTGTTTCCAAGCGGTTGCCCTGTTTGGCACTCTTGCCTGCTAAGACGTTCTGATCTTTTTAATTTAATGGGGTAGTTTTATTTATACGCTCAAAGATTTATCTCTCTGTCCTCAAACAAAAAATGACCTGATGCAGCACTAATGCCTAATTATTAACCACATTAGTTTTTTTTTTTTGCTCATCATCCACTTTTACACTAGTTGGAGGGGCTCCAGTGCTGGCGCACTGAATATTCTGCACACTTCCAATTTAAACCAGCATTTTGGCAGCCAACGCTGAAATAATGCATTCAGATAAAATTAGAAAACAAACTAGGCTCAGGCCTACCGAGGATTCACACTGTCCTTCAAGAAGAAGATAAATTTCAGCTTTCACTATGCTGGACAAGCAGAAAGTGTTTTTACACTGGGGAGCACAATTGGTTCTTATTAAAAAGTTAGAAAAGAGCACAGCGTTCTGGTGTAAATCACCAGCTAGCTCACAGGAAAGGGATGGAATGCTGATGAATAGAGAACCTAGATCAGAAAGAGCTGTGTTAGTAATGCACAAGTGCTCTTGGTAGACTGCAGATGCAAAACACATTAAAGGGGTTTTCATATGTTTCAGTTTTTCAGTTTGTTTGTTTATTTGTTTATTTAATTGGCTATTGCTATTTTTAAGATGTACTGTCTATAGTTGTTTTTTTTGTATGTTATTGTCAGTACTACTACTAATAAATAATAATAGAGATGTACGATTATCATCGGCTGATATGTTTGCGCATTTTGTCAGTAAAGCCGATTCTGTAATCAGCGGTAAATTACAAAATGCGCAAACATATTGGCTGATGATTATCGTGCATCTCTAATAATAATAATAATTTTAAATGTGTGTGTATGTATGTGTATAAATTGATATTATTTGTTTGAAATAATATTACATTTATTAATATTTTACGGATTTTATGATGCTAAAGATACTATATAATTAGATTCTTCTAATGTGAGTCTACAATAAATTAATGTAATACACACTGTTAAAGAATGAAAAAAAAAATGTTAATGGTATAAACTGTCGAACTGTTGTTGGTGAAAATGTTACAGTAAAAACTGGTGAAATGGTTAATGGTAAGTTCCT
>JAUMHE010000016.1:4511055-4534215 GCA_032359235.1 Enteromius mattozi
CTACTTATCTATCTATCCATGTATCCAGGATAACAGGGTTTCCTTTTATATTGTGAAACACTGCTTTCCTATAAAACCCTGTGATACACACCAGAATAACCTCAAAAGGGCAAAACCTTTTGGATTGGACTGTGCCCTCTGAGACCAACACAAATTATGTTTGTCATGCCTTCATATTTGTGTCGGCTGACATAGCATGCCTGGTACACTCTAGACGTACTGGCACAGTCACATGTTGTGACTTTATTGCGTAGGCTTTGCCTATTCATATAGAGTTTATCAAAAGACCATGAAACTTTCATTATTTATCAACAATGCACTGACAACGGCTCAGCTGTCATACCCTGAAGCACGGAAACACTGTGATCAAAATCCACTGGAGCACCTGGATTACACAACCACATACAGATATAACAGATATATCCCAGCCATTAGCAGGGTTGTAGGTCACGATAATGAAGTAGCAGCTTAATTAGTGAGCTGGATAATTAACTAGCTGGAGATCTTTGCAAAGGTTGTAAAGTGAGGTGTACAGTACTTAACTGTTGACCCAGACAGTGATATGACGAGGGAACACCAGCCAGATCAGGCACAGTACTGGAAATACACATTTTATATTACAACACAAATACACACACACACACACACACACAATTAACATTTTAAACTTTTAAATAAATATATTTATTAATAATATTATAATAATTTTTGTTTTTTATGAGTTTTTAAATATTCTTTTACTAATGTTATTATTATATTTAATACTATTTAATTATTTCAAATAATTTATAATAATTTATCAGTAAACATGCAGGCAATTTTAACAACAGTAGATAGTGATTTCTATAAGAACCGCACGGTTGTTTTTACGGGCAATTATAGTTTCATGTGAAATTGCCTTGTTTTCCGAAATGTCTAAATAAACATTGATGCAATTTTGATAAAAACAGACATCAAAAATTAAGCAATCTCACACTACTGGAAAGCACAGATGTGTACCTGACAGCGGGGGACGTTTTCATTTATTTTTCTTATCTGTTTGATAGGGCAGTGGGAACTCACCAGCCATCGTATTTCTCCCTAAAGGTTCATGGGAGAGGTGACTCAACTAGTTATACTTTATTTCAAATGGCCTCATTACATCTGGAATATTGGTATTAGCACCATGATGCCTTGAGCTGTGCACAGAAGGAGGCGTCTCCTACCGCCTCGGTGCCCGTTGTGTATTATTTCAGCTGCCGAGGACTCCACTCAAAGCCGTACTACAGGTTACTATTGGATTAAGGAGTTATATTTAATATTACATAACCCACATGTATGTGGGTGTCACATCTTTATTTGGACTAACAGACTTTAAAATCGTTCTGCAAAGTTAGGTAAAATTTATGCATGAAGGCAGACCATGCATTTTCTCAACAACCTACAGTTTGGTGTTGAATCTCAGGGTCCTTATACGTCCTGCGACACACAGCTGTGCTTAGCAGGAATGCCCTTTGCGGCCAGGACCTGACCCACTTCACTCTGGGAGTGAGGCTGGGAAAAGCTCACTCAGCCTGGCTGGAGGCGAAATGCAAGCAGCCTCAACTACCACTTTATGGCTTCACCAGCACCACTCATCGAGAAGGCCGCGCCTGGTGAACTCTGTTTTAATCATTCTCCAACTTCAACACATCCACTGTCTGTTTATTTGGACGCAGGCAGTGTCACCGTGGCAACAATGGTGTGAAAAGTCCATAACGGAGGGTGAGACAGAGAGAGGGAAATTAAAAGTCATCAGTGAGTGAGTCACGCCGGCCGTCCCAGAAATCTCTTCACTATAAAAGGTTGTATGGGTGTATGTCGCGTTTACATAAGACCAAAGACTGCCACACATTTGCTGGAAAAAATGCTCTGATTCATTATTTGCATCAGCGTTTCTTGGTTAACAAAAACGCATTGCTTTGGACTTATAAAACACCATTTCTTATTTTTGTCATTTAAATTCATGTTAAAAGAAGATCTTCCGTATTATAATCTAACAGTGGTGTAGTCTAGATTTTTGTAGTGAGTATACCGTAATACACTGGCTACTGAAAAAAATCATTTGCACTACAGAGGTAGCACAGAAGAAAACAAAAGTGGCTTGTAGATCAGAGGTGGCATTTGATCAGAGCTCATGTGTTTCATGTGCGTAGACTACACCACTGAATTCTAACTATTAAAAGTTATCTGTATGCTTCTTCGTTTGGTCTAAATATAGACTTTACCAGGCTGTCAGACCACTCATAGCCTTGAGATTTTCCCCTGGTGGTTCTTAGGGTGAGTCAGGACCTAAAAGAAGACCTTTAAATGGCTAGTTCAGGACTTGGCAAGCCTGCCTGTACTCAACAGTAAGGAACATCTAGTGACAGATGATGTTAATTCCTGTTGGGAAGCAGAGCCTCTCAGCTTCTTAGCATGGGCATGAACACATAATTCCCTACGGAGTCTGGAGGAACTGAAAGTACTCGAATGCTGCCAGTGCTAACAGAGTGATCCAAGGCCATGAAGGTAGCCATCGTTATGACACCAGAGAATCAGGCACATTTGCTATGCATTTGCTATTTTTATATCTTTATCCCTCATATGCTCACATTATTGTTAAAAACAATGGCTGTGCATTCTTGATGAAAGAGAATGGTGGGCTATTGTGTCAAAGCCAAGAATAGAGGGGATTATTTCAATGGGGATTTTTTTCATTTTGTTCAGTGCTGTGCACCTGTGTTAAACAACGAATGAATAATAAAAAATATATATAAATAAAAAAAAGATTAAAAAGGGACAGAAAACACTTTTAAAAAACTAAAATTACAATGAAAAACAAATGCAAAAACAGATAACTTTGGTTTTAAACATCTTTAAAAGTCATGTTTTTGAGGCACTATAAAATATACAGTCCCACCATTCTTTGGGAAAAAAATATTAGTCACCAAGGTTACATTTTTTTTAATCTAAATGAGAAAACAGTAATAGTCAGATATATTATTAAAACTTAAATAACTTTCTTTTTTAATGTAATTTATTCCTGTGAAAAGTGTCATGGGATCCTTCAGAAATCATCCTAAAATGCTGATTTGCTGCTCAAACATTTCTTATTATTTTTAATATAAAAAAGTGTTAAAATGATTTTTTTAAATCTAAAGAACAGCATTTAAAAAAACAAAACAATAAATGAATTATTACAAACTAAATAAATAAATAAATAAATTCTTTACTAAGTAATTTTTTTTTATAAGTATTAATTTCTTTAAAAAAAGTAAAATAAAATAAAGTAAATAAATGAATAAATCTTAACCCCAAACTAGTGCAATCTAGTACATGAACATTAACACTGAGCTAAATTTACGTAAGCTTTTAGGCTCACTGTCGAACCAAAAGAAATGAATGCCCACGCATTTTTTCTTTTTTTTTTTTTGGTCTTAACCTCAAATAGTTTGCCCTGCTTTTTAGGGGAGTTTTAAAACCACTAAACAGGCAAATGGTCTGTACCTTCACAGAATTGTCAATCTGATCTGACATGATATAATGAAGACCTGAATTCCTCTTTAGCGCCAACTAGCCTAAAAACAGGAAGTGCATTACACAAGGAGACAATATTGATTCACTGCACCGTTGGTTGCCAAGGTGTAAACTACACAGTTAGGTTAGTGTTGTCATCGGTTGCCTGGTAACACATCGCCATCTCATTTAGCAAGTGTTGTGACTCAAAATGCATCATAAATAGACAACTATGCTATGAGGAAATGATGAAAGTGTACATGATGAAATCTGTGGAATGCACAAACAGGTTCATTTACTGTTGTTTTGTGTAATATTATTGTTTTGAAAACAGCACTTCTGTCTCTGTGTGAACTCTGACATGCAGTGGTTAGTTTAAATTGACTGTTACAAGACCTTTAACACAACACTTACACAGGTGGGTGAACATGCCAAACTCCATTTGCTCTACACAACCCGCACATGTCTTCAAGTATCTGTGTGCAGCAGCATTTGCTCCTCTCTTACTCTGGAAAAACAAGTCTGCTTTGACAAAAATATCAATTAGATAAGACTTCCGGCTTGGAGTGCAAGGCCATATGCTATGGAATTTTCTGGAGTGGCTCTCTGGCCCTGATACATCACATGTTCCCTGTAACCAAAAGTTATTTCATTAAAGAGGATTTTTTAAGGAAAAGCAGGAAAGTCCATATTTCCTGCAGATATTGTTACAATAGGTATTCTGAGATAACAGTTCATTCAGAATACTTTGAGGCTCTAACTCTCCATCCATATATAGACTTATATGGACTATATACATATGTGTGTGTGTTTGTATGTGTAGAGGAGACCCTCTGGATGGTTCTGATAGTCCTTGAAAACTGGTGACTCCGGTAAGAAAGTAAGGGCTCAGAGAGTTATATCCAAGAAAGTTTAATGCGTTGGGTTCACAAACACAAGTCACATGGGTGAGCACTGATGTTTCACAGATGTACACAAAAGCCCTATTCAGAAAGGACTAGTTTTACAGGGGGTCGTTAGAGAAATGTTTGTTTCACAGACGTACTTTGTGATTTTAATCCCGTCCGAATCTGCCATGTCTGTGTTTTTCTCTCACAACCTCTGTGATAATTCCAGAGCAAATTACCTACTGTTTTTCAGCAAACTCAGTGGTCCTCTGAGAAAACTAATCCTGTCCGAATGCGATGTCGGTGATTGCCGGTGATATTTTTTTTCACAACACATTTCCTTGTGTGTTTTGGCCAACGCGATATGCTGTAGATGCTCTTACCGCACACACGTTTGATATATTTTGATATAGAAAAAAGAAAATACAAATAAAGAGCCAGATCATGTAAACTGTTAAGACTGGCTATTGTAATATCAGTATCAGGTACTCACGTTCATCACTGCACTCAGGTGATAAGAATCGAAACTCACACGTAGTTTAGAAAACTAGTCCCGTCCGAACAGGGCTAAATACGTAATACTGGCGTTAAGGTGTGTGTATGTGTGGTCTGAAATACAGGAAATTTGTGGAAATTAGATAAATAATATTACAGTCTTTCCATTAACTTATTATAGATGTTAGACATTTTCATTCTGAACTTAAACAGATGAATAATCACCAATGGGCTGAAACTCACTGACAAATTCACGATTATGCATCTCAAATTATCCTAAAGTGGCTAACAGATTGAGATTTTTACATTAAAATAACAATGACGTACTCTTGTATGTGTCTCTGAGACTTATCATGTTAGCTTGCCAATACAGATTAACGAATAACAGAATATGGTGCAGATATACACTTACAAGGTTAACATAATACCTTAACAATAACGTCAACATTATTAACATGCCTGTTTCTACAGGAAAATGCGTAATAATTGTACTTTTCTGCATGAACGCACACAGCTTTAAAGTTCGGTTGCTCACCATGACCCAGCGTGTGAGGTGTATAGAGTGCAGTGTCTTAAAAGGAAAGCCTACGGCAACAGGCCATAGATAAGTGCGTCCTTTCACTTGCACTTCTGCAGTACGTATGCGTTTATCTACTCCTGCAAATGTTTTGGACCCATTAATAATAGATTCAGTGTGACAGGGTCTGGGTCGGCTATATCTGAAGAAACGTAACCGAGTGGCTTTGAGTTGAGGATCCCCTCAACCTCTATTAGCACTGTGAGAAAGACTGCTTCCGTCACTGTTCAATTGCCCAAGACTACCTGTAGACACTTTTCGCTGATCCTACCTCTCGCTCCCAGGTTCCTCCGATGTGTGGGGCATATGGAGGATTAAACTGGAATGCAATTTCCTGGCCTGCTAGATGTTCTTGAAGGGGAGCTTCTAATGAGGCAAAGGCTTCTTGGAGTTCGGTGGCCCCTCATCTGAAGTTTGTGCCTCTATCAGCCAGAATCTCAAATGGCTTACCACGGCGTGATACGAATCGTCTTATTGCCATCAGGAAGGCATCCATGTCCATGCTCTCCAAAAGATCAAGATATATGCAACTTGTTGTCATACATTTGAATACGATGCACCATCTTAATGGTGAAAGGGCCAAAACAGTCAATACCAGTGGACCAGGAAGGTGGTTTGTACAGTCTCAATCGTGAGGGGGGCAAGTCTGCCATTTTCAGAATTACAGGACTTGCTGTCCATTTTTGACAAGTCTCACAACTGTACTGGTGTTTCTTGATGGATTCTCTGCCACGCAGGATCCGGTATTTGCGCCTGATCTCACATTAGACCCGTTCTGGACCTGGATGCAGAAGTTGCTCGTCATATTCTTTGATTAAGAGCATTTTAATTTGGCGTTTAGGGTCTAGTATTATGGGATGTATTGTGTCTGGATCTAGGCCCCCAGCTCTGATTAAACCAAGGGTTTGATCATACTCTGCAGAAAGTGAAGCAAGATGACTCTGGGCAGATCTGGATTTACCTTTGGTCAGTGCATTTACCTCTTCTGGAAAGCTGTCCCTCTGAGCTTGTTTTAACAGGTGTAGCTCAGCTGCTATGGCATCTGCAGCAGTCATAGTAGCAGCCGCCCCGTGAAGAGACTGGTGAGTAGCCTTCAATAGTTCTTTCCAACTCTTAATACCGGAGACGTCAGGGTAAGACTTGTCAAAACATGCATTTCCACAGAATTGTTTTTTTCCGCTCATCACAGTCATCAGGAGCTGCTATTTCAGGCAGAGATGGCCAGGTGTTAAGATGTTGATGGACAAACTGTGGTCCTCATCTCCAACGGTGAGATTTACCCAACTCCAACAAGGTCTTCCACCTAGTCAGGTCATCTGCTGGGTTATCCGTGGTGTTGACATATCGCAGATTCGACCCCACAGTCATGTCCTGAATTTCAGCAATACATGTCCCTACGAAGGCTTTGTAGCGACAGGAGTCTGCTATCAGCCAGCTGGGGACTGTTGTCGAATTGGTTCATAGGATAATATAACTTGCAGGAATCGACAGCTCTTTACGGAGTAGTTTTGCCAGCTGCGCTCCTGTGAGAGCTGCACAAAGCTCCAAACGGGCATTGATATCTGTTTCGCTTTTGTAGTAATGGGTATAAGATAACCCAGTGGGTCAAACGGTGTTGCCAGTACCTTGTAGTGCTCTTGCTTCAACTGGAAGGTGTTCTACTACAGCAGGTACATTACTGGCCCACTGGCGGATTTCAAACCCACCAGAGGACAAATGACTGCGCATCCTATCGATGAGGTTACGGGCCTTCTCTGGGGAGTCAAAACTCTCAACATAGAATGCCTGTTCTACAGACCTTTGAACATCTTCGTAGCCTTCACTATTGTCTTTCACATGTCTTTGTAGTGCATATGTGGCACAACAAGGACTGCAGGTAGTCCCAAATGGGAGAACCTGCCAGTCGAAGACTCTTGGCTCTTCGTCCCTCTTCATGTCCCTCCAAAGGAAGCGTAACAGTGGGAGATCTGGTGGAACATTGCTTTAATGCCTCCACTGATAGCCACCGTGTGCTCACAAAACTGGAGTAGAACACCAAGAAGGGAAGGACCCAGGATGGGACCAGGAAAAAGTTGATCATTCAGTGCTTGTCCTTGGTACTGATATGAACAATTGAAAACAAGCCCTGCTTTGTTATTGTGGTGGACTAAGTGATGAGGGAGGTACCATGACTTAGTAGAAGAATCTACGAACTCAATCTACGAGTCAATCTCTTCACATAGCCTGCAGTTTCCAGTTTCTGGATCTCATTTATGATTCTTCGCTCTGTACTTCGAAGCAGCGAGAAACAAGCTGATCTGGGTGCTTTTGGACAAGGACTGTCCTTCCTTCTAAGAAGTGGTGCAGCATATCTCATGATGCCATTTACATTCACCCTTACGATGCGCTGCTCAAGCAATTCAAATGCTTGCTGATCAAGCTTAGATCGGGTAGTTGCTTTCTCACTGATATAAGGCAAAGTGAACCAATCAGTAGTAATGGCCACACTTTGTCAGTTGCTGGAATTGGAAGCCCCTGTAAGTGTCTGTACTTTCTCATCAGTACATCAGTACTAAATACAAAGAAATGAAAATATATGCATAGAATGCATTTAGCTAAAATTTAAAGTGCTTTTTTGACCCAATTAAAACAGGACTACATCTTTATATGCAGTTTCATAGTTTTATTGTCTTGATACTCTTATTGTCTAAGATATTGTTATAATGTACTGTACTGACAAGACTTTCAAAAAATTGTTAAACATGAATGTCGTCTAAAACAAACAAGTACCAATACTGTAATTACCATTACATTATTGTGCTGGTAAAATGTATTATTATATCACATATATAATATATTTGTAATTACAATTTTGTAATTTAGTTGATTTGTATGTTAGTCAAGCACATCAAAATAAGAGGAGCTCTACATTGGAAAAAATATGAATTTAATTTATTTATTTAAACTTATTAAAAAAAACAAAAAACAAAGATAAAAAAAAAAAAAAAAGATTTTTAATATGATTTAAAATTCCAATTTGACATTATTACAAAGTGCACTTTTTAAATCTTAAAAAGTGGCCTTTTATTTCACTAATATTATATCTGAAAGTACATTTTAAAAAAGTACACTACATTCAATACAATTAAGTGCATTTCTTTTTCAAAAGAGATGGATTTCAGTGGCTAACAGCTAACATCGCTCATTTCTCCTTTAAGTGCAATTTAGTTTTGCACTAAAAGAAAATGCAGAATCGTTTTCTAGATAATCACTCTAGTTGCGTTTTGCATATCATGCTGAATAAACTTTGTCAAAGTATGGACAAATAATGGACACGTAAGACTTTTTTGAGATGTTCCCATGTTTGGTCGATCACTCCCATCTGCCTCCTTAAAAACCCACACATGCTTGACCTTCACACATCGTAGTGACTACACAGAAGCTGGAATATGACTACCCTTGTGAAAATAGTAAATATAAGTTCCAGATAATAGTGTAATCAAATCCCTCTTCAAGAGAACTGCTGCTTCAAGGAATTTTCTTTCATTCCAGCAGGAGATCTCCACCCTTTTTACTGCAAAAACACCAAGTGATCAAATGAGTCAGCCAAGACAATATAACCAAAACTCCCATAATCGTCATCGGCAAAGAGAATATGAGGTTAATAAATGAGTTTCTTGGAAGCGTTGTTTAACATCTAACATGCATCTGTACGTGACATCCATGTCTGTGGACTGTACTGTACAGTACATGTGTATGTGACTTTTATATAGTAAATGTGCCATGTCGGTTTGTATGCATTCTATTGTTTACATTGCACCAGATTGCTGATCACTGACGCCACTCCTGTCTCGTCTGCCGCTTTGAGCTTTGCAAAACAGTATTTTTTTCCAAGTCATTACTCTTGTCTTATTGTTGTTCTTACCTGTCAGAATGAGGCAGCAACCTGAGCCCTGAAGCTACACCTAAGACACATATGCAACAAGAAACCTGATATGTCTCTTCACACTCCATAACCAGACCAAATTCACAGGCTTTTCAAGATAGCACTTTCTCAGTATAAGCTAAACATGTACATGCATGGTCTTGGCAGTGTCTAGGGCCTTTTTTACACCGCAAGTGTGAGCAGTGTTTATTTTGGTGCCCATTTTAACAGGTTACAGCGCTCACGCCATACACACCAGCAGAGAAACGCTGATCAGCTGGAGTGTAGGAGTTTTGCTGCATAAAGAGCGCTGCACTCAGCAGAAAAAATGCACTATAAACATATTTATCTTTTGCAGTATGGTCTTTAAAGGAGTAATGTAAAGTAGTGGAGTGAATTACTCAGCTGTTAATGAAAGTTACAAGAAGTGACAGGCACAAAAATTACTTTCTATTTGGCTGATTCATTTATGAACTGCTTGTCTGTGCAGAGTGAAACAGGCCTGAAAAAGCTGCTTAGTTCTTACAAAGTTACCAACAACAGATTTGTTCCATTCACTTGTGTGTGTATTCTGTTTTTGTTTAGTTTGTTTGTGTTTCGTTTACTTTGTTTTTTGTTTTTGTTTTATTTATTTATTGTTGATTTAATTTCTTGTATGTTTTATTTATTTAGCAATTGCTTATTTTTATTTATTTATTATTTGAAAAGTTCATGTGCAAAAACAGATTTTTAACAAGTCTCTGTTTTTAACAATTCTCAGAAACTGTGATTTATTTATTATTATTATTATTATTTTGTCGTTGTGCATTCCAATTAATCTCAATCAAACTGCAATTGCGTTATTTTGACTAGGTTGAAAAATAACTAAAAAACAGCTAACACAATAAAACACAGTAAAACATGCTAACATGCTAAAAACACATGGGCACATCTTAATCAATAAAATAAAATTGAATATGAGAACTCTATATATGAATATTATAGTTGAAAGCTAAAATATGATTATTTTAATGAATCAATGAATGAACAGGGAGGCAAGTGCAAACAAAAAAAAGTGTCACTTTGTGACATTATAACTTTCAAATTTGACACCTTTTGTGTCGCAGTGTGATATATTTCACAATGCATCTTTGTTTCATTTAAGCCATTTTTTGTGAAGCGGACACATGCTTCACTAGCAAAGTGACCCCTGTCCAATAAGTTAATGCATTATTTCAGCTGTTGCTTTATTTTTTTGGAGCCTGTTATCTTTAAGGCATTACGCAAACCGCTGCTCTCACAGCTGCTAACCTTTAACATCTCAAACCCATTAGAACTATTATAAATCTGTGGTAAGTAAATTCTGTGTATCGACTAAAGTGTGCATTGAAGGCTTTTTTTTCTGATTTAATTTGTTCCACTAATATTAGCAGTCAAGTAAAAAAAAGAAAAAAAAAAGAAAATTAGTGGCAAAGACAGATAGCACGTTTCTTTTCATTCTGTTGAAAAACGGAAATGGACCTGTTACACATTGTCACAGCAGCTATGTAACATTAACAACATTAACCTGCAAACTTTAAACAAAGAGTGAGGATACATTATCATGTCCTTGAAAGGCCAAAGTCATCCATTTGTCAACCGAGAGAGACATGACAACGAGGGTAAACACGCCAGCTTCGGTTTGCAGACTTCTTGTGATTAACCATTAATCAAAGTAGTCTGGAAGAACACATGCCAGCTTTTCTTACCCTTAGAGCTCACAGATACACCTCAGGTAAAGAGGACACCGTTCTCAAATGATCCCACGCCATGTAAGGCAATGCGACAACGTCACCTGGCAGGATTCCTGGACTAATTAACGACTGCAATTTAGCACTTCCTGTAAACAACCCGGGTCAAACTGTTCAGCAAAGTAACATGACTGGGTTTTTTAACCGCATAAAACATGACTGTAATGTGACAATACTGTGAATACCATGCATCATGTGAATTTGAGGAAATATTAAGCATTTACAGGAAAACAGGGTACTTTCCTTAAAGAGAAAGTTGACACAGAGTCTCTTTCATTTTTGGATGCTGCTTAAAACAAAGAAAACTATCAGCATTTCATGTTGTTTCTTTTAACTCTTTTCTATAAAACACAAACATAAAAGAGTTTAAGCACTAAATATACTAAGTCTGAGTTCATATACATTACCTTGTATACTAAAGAGGATATTTGTACATTTATTCACTACATTACATGTAGTCATATAACAGCTTTGTGTGTAATAACTTTGACAATCATGGTATCATTCATTGTATGGAAAAGAGCAGCTTGAACTCTTTTTATGCTTGATGTTTCATAGATTTTTCAACATGACAGATTTTGGTTTTTGAGCGAACCATTTCCTTATTATAACATTAGCCCACATATTTAGTCATTTCTGGTAAAGAGGCTCACTAAACAAAGCGAGGTTTGATTTAAGGCTTTATTTAACCAAACAAATGTTTCTAACGTCAGGATAACAAAGTCCAGAGGATGCGGTGGATAAACAGGACTACGATTTCTAAACTCAGGGTTTGTCATGGACTAATTTCTTTCCATATACAGCTCATGATGTGGGTGGACAACACTAACAACCCTGGCTATAAACACCCTAACGAATGCAGATATGTGGCGTCACTCTGTTACGTAGCTCATGGCAGATTGCATGGGGTGAGCTGTCTACAATTAGCCCGTCATAAGCCAACACCACACACACACACCCACCCCAAGATGAGACATTAAGCCTTTACTGGAGTCCAATGGCCTTAGATCTGAAAAGAATATTGACCATGGGTGGAAAAGTCTCACTTAGCCCAGGAAGAACGTTAGACATCAATAAAGATGCTTTTATTATCCTAAAATGGGGCAACCGAAATCTGTCATTGCAAAGTCTTTGGAACATTTCAAGATTTGGTTTCATTGAAAGCGGCAGGAATTCAGGTCAGCTTTCAATGCAGCTCGACAGGGTAGGCTACCATGAATAAAAGTTTCCTAAATGGCGCGATTATGTCAGATACGTTTTTTTTTTTTTATTTGTAATCTCTGTAGGCAAGGGGACAGTTTCCATGGAAATGCAAAGTAGCTGTAAACACAGACAGGGGGAAGTGAAGCAGGAAGTGGCTGACCCTGATGACGCAGTTGCTGTCTTTCGAGAGGACGGGCATGCAAATTTGACATGTTTCTAGCATGTGCTTTTCAGTGCATGTAAATTTTGCAAATGCACAAAACAAAACGGTGAGAAATGGCACTAATATGAAGTATTTTAGAAATGCATGTTTTATATTGGTGGTTGGACGTAAGTTACCGTTATCACCGAACATTACTTTAATGATCCCGCGCAAAAAATGTCCCTTCATTAAAAGCACATGCATGTCAATGTGTTTCAATCCACTCCACCCTCAGCTCAGTTTCCTCTGTCAAAACCACAGCAAGACACATTTTTGCATCAGCCGTTACTATCGCAGTCATTGGCTGTTAGGGTAACACGAGTCACAGAGATCGGTGAAGATTACTGGCTGCCCAAGATGTCATGCCACCACTCCCCACACCCACATTACCACTGCAAACTAAAAGTAAAACATTATGTCATACTTCTGCAAGAGATATTTTAGACCTTATTGCCTGATGTGTTTTCAGTGGGATGCTGGTACAGCAAATTCATTCATTTTTTTTTACACCAGCCACTCACAATGCCCCATTTAATGGCCTTCCTGGGCAGGGCTCCCAGTGAATCCGGCTAAATAAACAGGTGAGGCGTATGATTTCTAAATTTGGTCAATCTTTAAACTTATTTTGCACTTCTACCCATGAGTCACTTTCCTACATTTCTTTACTTAGCCTCACAGTTAATGGGCCTTTAATTTAGATAAAGGGCATGTTTGTCAACAAGGAAGGCTACTTGTTTTTCTGTTTATTAGAACAATTTATTACATATTTTTAAAAAAACAATAATCATTTATTCTAAATTATTATTTATAATAATTGAAATTAAACAAATAACTATTCTATAATAGAATAAGAATAAATAAAACAGTATTACAATTTTATAAATATATTATTATAATAAAATAACTATTATTATGATAATAATAATAATAATAATAATAATAACTGCCATCATCATCATCATCATCATCTAGAATTTAGCGGTTCAAGAAGCAGTTTAAAATCACAAATTTATAATGTTGTTGTTATTATTTGAATATTATTAAAATTATTATACTAATATATTATTAATTATAATAACAATAACAATAAAAATAAATAAATTAATTAATAAAATCCCTAATTTATAATAAATACAGTATTACTGATAATATAACGTAAATAAAAAAACATGCAATTTATAATAAATATAACTACTATTATAATTATTATTATTATTATTATTATTATTAGTAGTAGTAGTAGTAGTAGTATTTTAAAAAATAAATACTATAGTGTAAAAAAACAAATACTAACAACAACAACAATACGAGCATATTAAGTATCTGAAAAAATGATCTAGCATTGTTGTGTTGTTGGTATAGCTCATATACTGTGCTCCCTCCAAGCCCCTTTTCACAGTTACAAAAACAGTTGAAAACCAGTTGTGTCTGGTTCTTCCCTGTTCCCTCTAGTACTCTCAAGGGAAACTGAAATCAGCAAATCAAGTCGAGATGAGTCAGAGCTCTGCTACCAAGGTCTTTGTTTCCCAATGAGAAAAACATACATGGCGAAGAACTCAGCGCTGCCTGTTTTTGTAGACAGGGAACCCCTCATTATATGTGGAAAGGGCCACGTCATGTCTTTTGCTCTCGGGCTGACGCTTGGCCCTCGTCCCACAAGATTGTTCAAGGACCTCAAAACAAACAGAAAACACTTAACCTCTATAAAAATTTCCATGAGATCCAGCTGAATGCAAGAATAGCACAATCTATAATTAGACAAGTAAATTTTTATGTAACATTTTTGTTTTCCTCCAATTAAAACATGTCTAAAAAGAGAGGAAAAACTCTCTGCACACTGAAACTGCAAAGTTGTGAGCTGCCTCCTGCAAAGAAATATAACCACAAAACCAGTCAAAAGGGTCAAGGTGAGAATTATTATTATTATTATTATACATAATCCTATATATATATATATATATATATTTTTTTTTTTTTTTTTTTTGATTGCACAATATTTGGATTGAGACAACTATTGTAAAATCTGTAATCTGAGGGTTCAAATCAAAAAGTTGTCCAAATGAAGGTTTTAGCAATGCATATTACTAATCAAAAATAAAGTTTTTATATATTTACAGGAGGAAATTAACTTAATATCTTTATGGAACATTATCTTTACTTAATGTCCTAATGATTTTTGGCATGAAAAGAAAAATATAGATACTTTTTTTTGGTCACACAAACAAAGAAATGTTGTCATTGACGTCCCACTTGGCAGTCTAAGAAACCTGACTGACCACTCTACATATCAGATTAGGCAAGGCGTCACAGTCAGCAAAATAAATCTGTCAGGAAAACATTTACAATATGTGTAACAGCCAGCTCTGAAACTAAAGACAAACACTACAAATTAATGGGAACTATTCAAGCTATGACACATTCAGTTTTGGGTCAGAAGTTCAAAATTTAGCCGAGGCTTTATGAAAAAATCTCCAGAAGCTGCTGACCCTGACAGTGACCTGTGGCTTCACACGAATGCTACAGACGCTAATTCAGAGGATAACAGGAGATTACTGTTACACAGTAAGCCAATTAAAGGACCTCAATGAAAACCAGTGGATTGTAGGGTCGGTGTGGTTTTATTTAGAAGCTCAGTAGCTAGAGGTCAGACTACTAACATCTTGCAGACATATTAACCTTTCAGAAGCGTTTACGTCCTGATCCGAGTGCTTACCTATTTTCAGACGTCTGGTTTCCTGGTTGTTCCTGTGTAAACATACTGCTAGTCATATGGTGCTCCATGACCTACATCTCCTGAGGAACTGCCATCCAGCTAGACACACCCAGACCTTGATGAATGAACACTTTTACCTCCTTTAAATTAGGCCCTTCAGATCTGCAATGCAGCTTAAATTAGAGCGCTAAATGAAAACACACAAAGGGCATCGATCCTCCTGCCAGAGGATTTTCATCTCGCTTCACATGTGTTTTTGATTATGTTACTGGGGACGAAGGGAGCGGGGTTAGTAAAAGCGAAAAACAAAACAAATATTTTTCCCAGGTTTACAGGAAGTACACAAATATCCAGGAAGTGATGACTCAAACCAGTGAAGAGCTGGAATATAAACCCAATGACATCCTGAAGTCCAGACCCATCTAAACTCACAGACTGATAACATTTGAACTTAAACTCCTCTCGGGCTGTTTAATGTAAATCCATTAGTATGAACACAATGTCACTCTAGTAAAACTTTTATGTAAATATAATGCATCAGTACACGTTTCGTAAAAAAAAAAAATATATATATATATATATATATAATACAATTATATGCTTCCCTTTTCTCCCCTTCAAAGCTCTGGTGGCACTTAACCTATTTAATGTGACATATTTTTCCATTTAACTGTCCTAGTTATGGCGTTAGGACCTGGCAATGCCATAGACTTTTAGACTTATGTGAAAGCTTTATCCTATTTGCTGCTTTTAGGAAACAGAGCTCTATATTTAGAACTAAAAATACTGAGCAGAAAGTACACCGTGACAACAAATCAGACCCATAAACCCATCCAAAAACGAGTGTATGGTATGAATTATTCTAAATGTGTTCCATCCCAATCAGCCAGTTATTATGAATTTCTAAAGCTCTGTAGGCTTATATGGCAGAAGCCTGTGACTTCCTGTAATATTAGGAAAATGTGTTTATGCGGGGGTATTAAATATGAAATGCACCATTTTGGTTGTTTGTGATATAAATGGAAGGATGGGGAAAATTGCTTGGCAAGAAGCACAGTACAGACTTTACTTTTTGGCTTGAAGAAGGCCGAAAACTTGGCAAAAGGAAATGAAGCACTTCAGCTTTCTTTGGCCACTCTTCACGCCAGATGCAAGTTCGAAGTACGGTCATTGGCATTTGCCTGTGCTGTGAAAATTTAGAAAGAAAATGTCACCGCTATTTTCAAAATGATGTAATTGAAGTTGTTATTATTTGTTGGTCTCAAAAATAGCTGGTTGCATGAAGCTGTGTTTCATGTTAAGTAAAGTAAAGTCAAGTCAAACTTATTTGTACAGCAATTTTCACTTTGTTTCAAAGTAACAGTGACAATGCCTGGGATTTTCTTTTTTTTTTTTTACTGATACTGAGCATTACTCAAAGGGTTTGTCACTTATTGCAATATTGTGAACAACTCAAAATAATGATGCAAAAAGTCCCTCCTCACACCTGAAAAATATTTAAGACATTGTGTCATTGCTGTTAAGAACTAACTTTTAAAAAAAATTAAATATGCATATTTTTTAATTTAAGGAAGTATTTCAATAAAAATGTTTACTATATGTTCAGAAATATGCTTTAAATGTATTCTGTTGTTTAAAAAGGTTTACAAATCACAATAAAATGAAAAGAAGAGAAACACTATCAGCTGGATTACACAAGCGTTTCAATTTTAGGTTAGTTTTGATATTTTACCCGTCTTTGTTTTTAAGTACATGATCAACATTTCTGTAAATATATTTAATTCAATATTTTAGAATGCGATAAAGCAAACAAAAACAAAAAATATCACATAATTCATTAAATCCATTGTCACTAAATACTGTTGTTTGTAATGTGTGTATTGTATATATGTATTATGTACACATAGAGACACAAATACAGCATATATCTTGAAAATATTAACATATTTAGCATATTTTTATATTCATATAAATTATATCAAATAAACATAATTCATATATATATATATGTATATATATATAAAAAAAAATCAGTGGCGAGCTGTGACTTTTTTTTATCTGGGTATGCTGTGCGCTAAGATTAAGATCAAGTAAAATTCTAATCTAATCTAAAATAATACGTAATATTCAGAGAGTGGGGAGATGGAGGGGATTCCTCCTGTATATTATAACTGCATTGACTGAATGATTTATAATTTTTTTTTTTATTTCCAGTGAACAGGACTTAAAACTCCCATCCGGGTGACACTACTTCAATAATAGACAGTGCAAAAAACAATAATAATAATGAAATAATCATCTTTCAAATATTGCCAAGGAACATTACAAACAACAATAAAATCAGAGAAGGAAGTGACAAGCATTTTCCTGATGTTTGTTATTATTTAAAATTGTATATACATTTTTTAAAAACTTTTTTTTTACTTACCAATTATGCATGTTAACTTCAATATGTTTGAAGCAGACGTTCAAAACTCGAAACTATACAGTTAAGATGTTTTTTTCATTTGATTCAGTCGAGTTGGTTTTGCATCAAACGCAATGTAATTTTTGGCAATCGAGATCTGATAGCAAAAGCACATTTTTTCTGCTTGGGTGAGCGCTTACAGAAAATTACTGTTGTATTAGATAAGTAATTGTACATATTCTCAATGCTTTATTAAGTTTTAAGTCACATCTCAGATGACAACTTATAATAATCAACTTATAATGATGCTTATATTAATTAGCCCGTGAACTTCTCTCAGAAGGCCTGGGCATGCGGGGCGTTCGCAGCTTATATGGACGGACCGCCACTTCTTCCTTTTCGTTTTTTTTTTTTTTTTTTTACTTTGTTCTCCACACTCACACAATAACAGCACTTGCCATCTTTAAACACTCAAAATAAAAGTGAAAGCCTGCTTTATCTCCTGCTCTATATCCTGTGAGCTGATCACTGCATCCTGAAAGTCTGTGCTGTCCCACCCTCTCCATCCGGACCGCTGCTCCTTCACTGTCAGCACAATCTCACTGCCACTGAACTTGCCTAAAAAGCTTTCAATCTGTATCTGAATCAGTCCATACAAGAGAGTCATACGAGTCATAATGTGATTCCAGCTTAAAGATTTATCCAGATATAGTTTGTTTTAAGTCAGGTGAACAAAGACCTGCGGAAAAAATGCCATTTACTCACCCTCGTGTCATTCTGTATGGCTTCCTAAGAAACTGAGATATTTTGATTGATTGATTTGATTTATACTTAGTAAACATCCTTCCTAACATCTGCTTTTGTGTTCGACAGAAGAAAGAAAGTGTTTTAGTAACGACACGTGGATGAGTAAATGAGATTTAACTGATTTCGGGAGGGTTGTCTTCCAGTCATGATGTTTAGACTGGACTGGGCACAGAGTCTGGGAATGGAGAACTCAAGACAGCTGCTGGCTGGTATTACATTGTCAAGCGAATCAGCTAATGAGCGCCTGAAGCATCTCATTATCAAGCTCACAGCAACGTCTGACGTTGCCAGCTCAGAATCAACCTAATCTAATGGGCATGATACATTGACAATGACGTCCAAAATTCACTTTGGGTGAAATGAGAGTGCATGTGGGAGATTTGTCAGCTGTATAAGGACTGGTAACACATCAACAACATGTTTTCTCAATGACCAGGACATTTTCCATTACACCATAACTAAAGAGCTTACAAACAATTTGGCAATTGTGATGTTGTAGAAAGTGGTATTTACTCCTTCTGATTGATCGGTGTAACAAACGTCAGGGTATAGCAATCAGGTTTTCAAAATTTGTTCTCTGGCATCACGCCTAGACCTCTAATGGGATCCTGGACTAGGTCGGCTGTGAGTGCCAACACTCGTGCTTCTTGCTCTGTCTGCTTTAAAAAAATGAGGACTGTCGAGTCATTCCATTCAAGTCACGCCACTGCAGGTGAGGCTCCATTATGTGTAGTCTTAAAAGCGCCAAGGCACACAAACAAGATTGGTAGCCAAAACTGAAAACCCCAAGCAAAACACCCTGTTCACAACTCAACAGCGTCCATTTATGGAGATCCTCAGGTGAGAGTTCACCAGACACAGTCCTATAAGTGAGAGCCAGTGCTGCCCAAGTAACATCTTATGATGAGTCACAATGAGATAATGTTATCTTTTCTGATTAGTGAGCTGGTGGTTTCTGTCTCTGTTTATCTGTAGCCATATCTGAGTTTAGAAAACAGCTGATGTGTAGTTGCTGTGCAACACTTAGTAGGTAACTAAAAATAGTATTTTATTTTTTGATACCTAGTGTCTACGTGTGCACGTATTAAAAAAAAATGCAGCAGTTACTACAGTAACTAGAGATATATCAGGTGTTCCCAAATAAAACTAGGGTTTCTATATTGGACTCTGAACTCTTAAAAGATAACCAAGGGTCATAACCTGCTGGAATTTTGCCTCGTCAGATAAACAAAAATGTGCATCAATTAGCATTTTTGAATTCTCAGAATGCTGAATTCTTTGAATTCACCTAGAAATTTAAATTATATTATTATTTACTCACCCTCACATCATTCTAATCCCATATGACTGATTTCCGCCCATGTAACACAGAAGGAAAGTTCTGGCCACTCTTTTCCAGGTAATTACAAAGAATGCTGACCGAGGCTTTAAAGCTACATAAGGAACCAAAAGCTTCATAAGAGTGTTTACTAAAGCTAAACAAAATTGTTTTATGAAGATACAGTACAGAGTAATGTGAAAAAGACAGACTGATGTTTATGTTGTTTTTCACTGAAAATCGGTTCTAGCAATATCTGACTCTTCTGAGCTAGATAGCGGCCATTATTTTGAAACTCTGTAAATCTGATTTATCCACAAGTACTGTGATACCTGAACCTATATACCTTCGGGGGGTTATCTCATGTCCTGTGAAGCATGTGTTTTTCTAACAAAAATATTTCTATAAAAATAATAACCTAAATAACTGACTACCAGCAACGGCCGCATCTCAAGAGTGCATCTTGGCTGACTGAAAGTCAGTTATTTAGGTCATAATTTTAAAATTAGAAATATTTTTGTTATAAAAACCCATTGATCTGCTTCAGACGACATGTGATTATCCCCCGAAGGTGTATAGGTTAGTTTTCCTATGCGCTACTTGGGGATACATCTGATTTTATGGCTGCTATCCACCAGCATTACCAAGCTTGGAAGAGCCAGGATAAATTTTTAAAAAACTCACTGTGTTCATCTGAAAGAAGAAAGTCACATACACCTAGGATGGCTTGGGGGTGAGTAAATATGCTGTAATTTTCATTTTTG
Source organism: Enteromius mattozi (assembly GCA_032359235.1). Taxonomy (NCBI): domain Eukaryota; kingdom Metazoa; phylum Chordata; class Actinopteri; order Cypriniformes; family Cyprinidae; genus Enteromius; species Enteromius mattozi. Next base: position 4,531,618 of record JAUMHE010000016.1, read on the forward strand.
GATGAACTATTCCTGTAAGGTGTAAAGGATGGGTCAGCAGTGTAATTATCAATGTAATTACATAAATTAGTTACATATAGGTATTTAAAAAAATTTAAGTGCAACGTAAAAACATGTATGTACATAAGTGCTTAGTATCAAATGATTAATTTAAATGTAAGTACATAGTATTTTTAGTATTTTTGTTGCTGTTTTTGCTGCAAGTGAGAATGCAAATGTAGAGTCACAAAGAACTCACATTCACATGTTAATAAGGATTAATGACATTTGACATAATGAACCTTCACAGGTATACACTTCAGAACATCAGTCCTAACGGATAATTGACAAACTGTGCCTTTGCACATATCACCAGTCAGTCACATATAGATTCACTGCACAGTTCTGTCAATTTCTCCTTCTGGCAACATGCCATGGATTCCATGATAAATAATCTCAGGTGTTACATAAAAACAACTGAAATGATGCCTGAGGGTTGACTGAACAATTACACAGAGATCACTGTCTGCAAACCACTAATTAACAGTGTAAGTAAAACGGCAGAGAACACGACATGCGGCTTTGGATGTCATCGCTTTAATCTGGGGAGAAGAATGTCCAACGGCAGGTTATATAACATGTAACCTCTACACGGCAGTGTTAACCATAGATCAAACTGACTGTCTGTGAAGAGCTGCTTTGTCAGGCTTTGGTCTGCAGACCTACTGACCTGGTGAGAGCTTGTAAAATGGCCGGGAGGAAATCTCTTTTACCAGTTTTACCCATCTGTGAGATATTTAGCGAGCAGGTGTTTAAAGTGCTACGTGCAATGCCTTCTAGAGTTCCACACATCCTGCTGCATAAGACACCTCAGCACATGTGTTCTGTGTGGAGCAGTTACATAAGAGACAAGAGCTCCTCTACTGGTGATAGCGAGATACTGCACTGAAATCTTCAGTGCTGGCACACGTCCTATCTATGTCAAAAGCTCAGATGAGGTTCTGTTTTCACGAAAAATCTATTTACATGTAGCACTGCTGTACAAGGCCTCACCAGGCAGACTGCCAATATCATGCATTATCTGTCTGTGGGTTTTAACATTATCAATTGCAGAGGCAAAAGAATAAAAAAAATACACTAAAAAGATAATGATAAATAAATATAGGCGGTCAACAGAAATAGATGTATTAAAAAGACATAATAAAAATAAAATAAAATATAAATAAAACAAATAAAAAAGAAGAAATCAATGCATGATTAAATGAATGTCTGGTAGTAAACAATAATTACTGAATTATAAACAAACAAGCAAATAAACAAATAAACTATATTTATATTGAATGATTGAACGAACAAACAGGTGAACATAGAATAACTAAAATATACTAAAAAACAATAAATAAATTCAGTCCAATAGTTAACAAGAATCAAACAAATATCCAGTACTGAAAAATACCCACCTAAATAAACAAACAAACAAATAAATAAATAAATAAATAAATACATGTTCAGTCTAGTGAACAATAACCACTAATGTAAAACAAATAAATACTAAAAAGTGACTTCATGTCTTACGGGCACTTCTCACAGGCTTTGCTGAACTCATTAAGACATCTTGTTACTGAAATCAAAAGCAAAAGAACAGTACTAATAAAAGAGTTACTTTTTCTCTACAGAGGAAACACTGTGTGACACTTGTCCTTTCCACTTCCTGGATCAGGGCACAACCCTTACAGATGGTCAGAGTATATTGGGCCAGTTACTGTGCAATTAATGCAAGCACAATAAAGTACTATCCTGTCAGAAACACTTTCTACTGCACAAGTACTAGTTTCACTTATAGAACTAACAAAAGTGCTAGAAATATACCTACTTTGCATTTATGCATGGTTTCCCGACTGGGGGTTTGTGAGGAAACTGCAGGGGGGTTTGTGAGTAGATGAAAAATTTATTTAGTAAACTGAAAAAACAATTAAAGTGCAACAGACCGTATACTACTTTAATTAAACTACAGCGTTTGATTTCAGTTTTTTTTTTTTGTCAAACGCAGTGAGTTAAAAAGCATTTGTGAACACCGCAAGGCTGACTACTTAAATTTGCATGATTTCCAAGATTGTGAACAGAAGTTCACACCACCACTTCACCAATACCCTGCCAAAGTAGTAGTGTGAAGATTTGACAGATTTTTATCAAAGCATGAGAGTTTTTCAGCAATTTTGGACCAATGATGAAGAACATTTCAGACAATACTTTCATTGTAATGTTGTAGTTTGTATTAACATTCTTAAAACTGATCATTATTAAAAAACAAAACCTACTGACACTAGGCTCTTTGTTCTCTGTCTCGTCTCACCTGTAGCAAAATGAAAACGTTCATATTAGTATAAATTATATATTTACATTTTTAAATAAAAGCTATGAAAATAAAACAGATAAAACCAGCCATAGATAGATAGATAGATAGACAGACAGACAGAGGGGCAAAAAAGTATTTAGTCAGCCACCAATTGTGCAAGTTCTCCCACTTAAAAAGATGAGAGGCGCTGGTATTTTGGCCCATTCCTCCATGCAGATCTCCTCTAGAGCAGTAATGTTTTGGGGCTGTCGCTGGGCAACACG
>JAUMHE010000016.1:4536482-4547330 GCA_032359235.1 Enteromius mattozi
CCCCCCCCCCCCCCCCCCCGCCCCCCCCCCCCCCCCCCCCCCCCCCCCCCCCCCCCCCCCCCCCCCCCCCCACACAAGCAATCAATCCTTGCTCTAAAAAGCTGAGACATGTAACACTTTGCTTTTGTCTCCTCTCTTTACAGCAGGTCGAGCCACCCAGGTAAAGCCACGGATAAACCACACTGATGACATTTTATGTCTCAACAGGTCTCTGAGCTGCATTCCGGCTGCCAAAAGGAGGCTGTGGAGCATTTAACAGGCAATTAAACAGTCACTCATCTTATTTATGATCCGACATTGCTCTGGGCACTTTTACACAAACTTCAGTATGAGCATGTGTGACAAGTACAAAGTGGAGTCTTAGAAACTGATAGGTGATGAATAGCTACAGTTGAAGCCCCTCTTGGCATGTTACGATGTCTCTGCAGATAATATCTTCATATTAGAATGTATACAGCTTATATCAACATGTATATTGTCCTAAGTTTCCTCAAATCACCAAATTCTACATGTATAATTTGTGGACGTCATAAATTATAAATAAGTTACAGAATTTCTGGCCACATGTGAAGGTGTTACATAATTAGAGGATTTTTATGCCGTTATGTAGACATTTATTACTAAGATCAACAAAAAAAATAAATACACCCGATCTTTTAGGTGGCAAAAAACCCTAAAGCATCCACTTAACACAGACCAAATCCGCCGCACACATATTTATAAACTTCCGAGACACGCATTTCTGGCAATAACTGAATTGGAAATGTTTCTTCCAATCAATCTATTCTTTGTGTTGTGGGGGTTGTGGGAATTCTTGCCTTTTGCATGACTCAAGGCCGCTGTCCACAGAGTTGGACATCTTCTAGAACATTCCAGACAAGCCTAGAAGTTTACTGCTCTCCGATTTCTGTCTGTGGTTTGGCATAGCTGTTCGTAAAATTACTATCGGAAGTCTGCACGCTTGTTTTGCTTTGAGAGTTCAAGGAACATTCTGTACCCAATTAAAATGTAAATACTAAAAGATGTAACATTTTCATTTCCACCCTTTTGGCTTCTGCCGGTTTTATGGGAGGTCTTGTTTTGTTTTCAAATAATAGAGGTTGGAATGCCCTGACATTGTGGAAACCTCTTATTAAACCGTCTTATGTAACAAACCCTAAATATAACACATATACATTTGCATTCTAAATTGAGCATTTTAATGTAAATGAAATGCAGATAATTTCAGAAAATGTAAGAAATTAAAATACACGCATACATAAATAAATAAACAATTTTAACCCTTAAGTGTTTATTTATTAACAAAAATTAAATAATTGTTTAATTTATTATTATCTTTTTTTTTTCTTTTTTGTTTCTTACAACCAACACATTGGCATTTTCACCACTGTTCTGTTATGTGATGGAAATGATGACCAATTAGAAACACACACACACTGTTGTCTCCTTAATAAACAAGTACACGCCGCAAACTTTTAAAAACATAAGAGCTGTTGTGATGGAAACGTTGTGATGGAAACTTGTTTTTTTACTTGATTTTCACAATACATTTCAAAATGGTTTACAAGTAGCATACATTGAGAAATAGCCATTACATAAAACCGTTCCACATTCAGCACACAACAGGAAGCAAACAACACCCCGGCTTTAGTATTGTCAGTTTAATTTTATCACATTTGCTTTTATACCTCTGCAGAAAGCAGAAGCACATCACATGACAACTGTAAGATTTTCCCACCCCGCCTTAGATGTGACAGAGAACTCTGAAACCCTTGAGGTAACTACTTTGTGACCACAACTTCCCCAATCTGCAATGGACTTGTCTCAGTGTCCTTAACTCAGCTGGGTGATGGCATTTCCTGTACAATTTTACTTGTAATCATGTTGGACAATAATTAGGTCTTTTTGTAACCATGATAGAGTCAGCACTGTCAAACCTCAAAAACAGATTCACTGAGAATCACTGAAGCACCCTTAGTACCCACAGTGACTCGGTCACACTTTATTTTAAGGTGCCATTTTTGCTCTTAACAAACCATTAACTATGAAATTTGCCACAATAAACTCCTAATCTGCTGCTTATTAATAGTTAGTAAAGTAGATGTTAAGTTTTGGGTATATAAAAATATAAGAAATATAAGGGCCCTATACTAAAGTGTGCCTCTTAAACTTCTGTGAATGAGTGTCTTTTTTTTTAGATGGAAGTAACTATCCCTCAGGACTGTATGTATGATTCAGTCTTCTCTTTAACTGTAAATCTATGAGAAATTAGGACTATAAAAAGCATTTTCCACAAAATCACAGAATGATCCATTCATCCCCTTAAATATACCACAAACAGGTCACTTTTCTTTGTAATCTGGCAACAATAAATCCTTATCCTGCTTAAAAGAATAGAACCCTGCCCAAAACACGATAGAAAATGTAATGGATTTCCTGATTATAATGGGAATTGTATTGGTTTTAATGGAAAGTATAATGTTGTCTACTGGTAAGTGATTGATTTTATTGGTGGGATGGTAAATCCTATTGGAAAAGTGTCCAAAAAACACTACAAAAAGGAATTTTGTAGTGGTTTTACAGGAAAAAGTGAATGGTTCATAATGGTATTTTAATGGAAACCATTAGAATTTCTGTGATGGTTCCTGCTGGGCTTCTATTGTTTTTTGTTTTTTTTCTTTTTTAGCAGGGATGTGTAGACATCCTTAAAATAACACAGATCAATGCTTTTCTCAATATTTAAAAATATGACTGACACAGCCAAAATGGCTGTGTCATCATCTGGGTTTAGTATTGGCTTTTTTTGGCATACTGGCTTTTGTCTGTATTCTGTGGGAAAGTGTGTGCTTCGTAAGACTAAGCCACACTATTTCGAAAAATGGGAAAACTCTTTGGAAAATGTCAAGTATTGGCACAAACAATAAGAGCGATTTTGATCCATAAGAAGCTTTAAGAGTTATTGGCTTATGTACTGTGCCAGTAGCTGCTGTTTATGATAAATCCTTGTATACCGCCTTCACTTAACTCTGTTTTCCCGTAAAGTGGCACTTAATTGTGGGAGAGTTGAGTTCTCCATTTATTTGAGAGCTGCAGGACAATAGGCGACATACTGGATCAAAACACACTCGCAGAGCCCCCTAGAATTGGCTCGCGGTACTGCAATCCCAAACAAACAGCCTCACATGACCCTGCTTCTTAAAGTTCGCCCATCTAGAAAGTACTGAATCAAAGCACACGAACAGACGTATTCACAGGACATCCTTTGATATCAGTGTTTTCCTGCTGGAAAGTTTGGCAGTGGCTATTAAAAAACATTCTCCTGCGGACTTCAATGAGTCCAGCTTCTTGTAAACAAAAGATTAGCATGCTGTTTACAGCGCTAATAATATTAAGTACTTAACCTTCCCACCAGCAAATGAAAGCTTTGGTCCAAGTGTTTAAAACTGCAAATACTGCTGTAATAAAAATGGATTTATGTGTCGTACTGGCACTGTATTTGATTTTAACAATGGCTTGGTGCCAGTTCAGGTTGCGTGCTGTTTCTGTCAGAGAGATTCAGATCAGTGTTGATGGTAAATACAGATATTAGAGTACTATGGCTGTGTATACGTGATATACGGTACGTACGTGACAATGACAAACAGAGGCTTTCACCTGAGCCTGACATCTTTATGTGTGATGACAATGCACAACGCGTACACAGTTTAAAAAAAATGATAAAATATGATATTTTTAAGGATTTAATTTGTTTTTGTCCATACAATGAAAGACAATAGGATACAAAATTACCTTTGAGCCCACTGCCTTCTATTGTATTGATTTTCCACCATACATTAATTAAATATAACAAAAATAATAATACAACAAAATACAAATAATGCATAAAATGCATATAATTTATATTAAAACATATATATATATATATATATATATTTATATATATATATATTATGTTCTGCAATGACATGAGTAAATAATGACAAAACTGTAATTTTTCAGTACACGAAACCTTACTAACTTATCTTTGTTGCCTTTTTTTTGATCTGTTAAAATGTCAGGAAATTTCCTTTAATCCTTAAAAGAAACATCCTTTGCCATGCATGCAATGGAAAAAATGACTTTAATAGTTTTGATATTAATGCTTTAGTCATGGCATTACAGTCAGGAAAAGGACTGTGCTTGGGCGGCCACTGGGAAAGTTAAAGAGGAAGCTTTTTGAGCCTGTACAACTGCCAAACAGCCTAAAATTTTATTTTTCCCACCCTCATTTATTAAATACACAAAATATGACACAACATCATGAACAAGTGTTAAAAAACAGCAATCACAAAAGCTTCATATTTCTAAAGAACGCACAGTTTTTTTTTTTTTTTTCTTGTGAAAAACAGTTTGTTCTTGTGCAAAGAGAAGTCTTCTCTTATGCAACAGTGCATGGTAAATAAACACTGATGTAAATGTCTGATAAATTTAAAAGCGTCATAACAAATGTACCGTTCATTTTTGGCACAGATAATCAAACAAGATTGCGTGAGGCGTCAAAGCTGTCCCTTTTCCCAACAATTAAGCCAGCAAAGGGGTTTCGCTAAAGGTTCCTGACATTACACAACTTTTCATACCGACTAGATCACATGACCTGGCTTAAAGATCACTGTGTACTTTGGAGCGGCACAAGCGTGTGTCTGTCAAAATCACACTGCAAAAACCAGCTCGTCTGTCCACAAAAACAGCTCTCTTGCATCCTCACATTTGCTGCACCAGGCTGGAGGTGATTTCAGGACAACAAACCCTTCAGTACACTTAATGCAGCTTTCAAAGCGTACTGTAGGCTGTAGGTTAGGAAAGCAGACATCTGACTGCATTACAAAGTATCTTCCACTCATTTATATTCATTAAGCCCTAAAGAACAAATTGTACAACTTGCTCTGTGCAAACTTAAGCTAAGGTTGGTGTGCAATAATAATGAGCGCATTCAAATGCAGACATGCAAAACAAACACAGCATATCTGTCTTGGATTTATGACAACACGCAAAAGTCTCAATAAACAAACAAGATTTGTAATGTTAGTGTAAATAGTTAAGGTGAGATTCGCCATAGGGGACGTTTAGATCTCTCTTATCATGTTCTTGTGGAATATGTAAAGCTAGGGGACACAAATAATGTGGCTAATTTTACTGAAGAACATTTTTGCAAAGCACAGCAAGTTCACAGCAAATAGCTCTGATAAGAGAAAGTTCTTTGCATGCTATACCTTAGGAAGAGTCATTAGTTTTTAATGTTTCTGTTTTAGTTGATTGGAGCACTCTGATGCAGCAAATAAGGTTTTTGACTCTGGTATCAAAGGCCTTGATGTAGACAGGTTCACGTAAACATTTAAGCTGTCTGTGGCAGATTGCGGTCATGGCTTTGTTTGTTTGGGCTCAAAAAGAAAAAAAAGAATAATGTGCAGAATCTGTGTACAGGCAACCTTTGACCAGACCCGCCTGATAATCAGAGGAGGAAAAAAAATCAGAAATAAACATTGTAATCTGTACTTTTAATGACAACAGCAATGTCAACCTTCCCTTTGGGCTTTTTTTGTTGACTTTATGAACAGTCAGTACTAGTTTTATAATAAAACACTGTTAACATTTTATAGTAAAGTTATGTTAGTTAACATATACCAGTTAATGCATTAGGTATCAAATAATGCACTATATTTATTACAGCATTTAGAAGTAATCTAGATGTAAATAAAATACAATACTATTAAATAGTTTGGAGTCATTAATATTTGTTTTATATTGTCTTGAATGCTCTTTTAATATATTGTGAATTTTTTTTCCAATGTAAAATATACATATATTTTTTAATGAAAAATATTTTAAAATTTAATTTATTCCCGTGATGCAAATCTGTATTTTCAGCATCATTACTCCAGTATTTAGGGTCACACAATCTTCAGAAATCATTCTAATATGCTAATTTGCTGCTTTAAACATTCAAAATTTTTATTAATTTATTGATTTTTTTTCCCCCCAGAAAAAAATATTACTGAACCCAAACTTTTAAATGGTGCATGTGGAAAACAGATTAGGAAACTTTGATATCTGATGGCATCATCACCTGGGAAAAAAAAAAAAAAAAGATTACATATATATATATATATATATATATATACTGTATGTATGTGTGTGTGTGTGTGGCCTTAACTACTCTGTAGGCCTACTTACATATAAAAAGAACAAATACTATGGTCATATTGTATTGCAAAACATTGAGGTGGGATATGGGTAAGGATAGGGACATGCTTGGTGGTATGGGTAGGTTTAAGGGTGGGTTAATGTGTAAGGGATGGGTCAACAGTGTAATTATAAATGTAATTAGAGAAATTAATTACATATGTAATGACAAAGGTATTTTTAAAAATATAAGTATGGTGTAAAAACATGTATGTACACAATAAGTACATTGTACCAAATTAAATGTAAGTACATAGTAGTTAAGGCCACCATATATAAAGTGGGACTGAACTTTGTTTATGGTGAGTCCCATTAAGATCGCATATAAACATTTGTGCATATGTAAGTAATTTATACTGTGTTTGTTGTTTTCTAATGTGCCGTCACTTTTAAACACAAATTGTAAATCTTGGCTCATGACTACAACTCTCTTTCTAGAACTCGATGTGCAGACTGAACACACCTCACAAACAGACACTTCAGTATGTTTTTTTCAGGCTGCATTCAGTACTCAGGTGTGTGCATGAGCTCTGCATTTATGACCAACTGGTCATAAACACCTGTAAACACAAACCGTGCAGGTAAAACTAAACCTCCGCAGGAAATTGTGCATTGTTTTTGGTTTAAGCATTTAGAAAACTAACTTTAACATCCAGCATGAAAACCTTTTTTTTTTTTTGAACTTCACCTAAAAATAAAAGTTCTGTCATCATTTACCCTCAAGTAGTCCCAGATCTATGAATTTCTTTGTTCTGCCGAACACAAAGGAATATATTTTAAAGAAAGCTTGTAACCAGGCTGTTTGGGTCACCATTGACTTCCATATATATTTTTTTTTTTCCTATGAAAGTCAATGGTGACCAACATATATATATATATATATATAAAACACTAAACCCCACACATAACAATGTGTATTTGCTAACATATAGTATGCAAAGCAGAAGCCTTTTGAGTCACACAGAGTGTGACAACAACACATCCTTACTTTGACTCAAATGTATGCATGCACAGTACACATAGAGGAAAATCTCACACTAGATATCTGATAATTATCATGTGACTGTGCCTCCTAACATATACAAGGAAGATGACTCAGTCACACATTCAGTGTGCCCACAGCATACATTTACAGTTATGGTGCATCATGACAAGCTCAGATTGACCAGACACCAAGATTTCCATCCACATTTTTAAAACAAAATAATACAGCAGGGTGCAATACGAAATATTAAAATATATAATAATAAAACATTTCCAGATTGAACTGTCATGCAAAAAGCAACAGATAATTGATGCATTAATCTTTCACAAAACAAAGGAATTTTTATTACTAGACAAAATAATACATAAAAGATGTCAACAGCCTATTGGCAGTTGCAGTGTTTTGGGGCTGTCTGACACATTTGGTGTCTGTAGAACCGCACTGAAAACCTAGAGCTGATGACGTGCGGTGTTATTTTGATGGTGGTGAGCTACTTCCCTGATCGACACAAAGCGGGGGACAAAATGTTCAGAACACTAGTAGTTTCGGTTTGAAAAGCTGCACGCAAAGTGGCAAGCACAGATGTGGGCGAGCATAATACTGCTGCTGCATACTGGCATATAGACATATAGTTCAGAAATATGACCGAAGTCTGCATTTTAACCTTTAATGTCTGAAGTGCATGTGTTTGTACATTACATAATCAGTATGTTGGGAACTCAACAGCAGTCATCTAAGAAAAGAAACCAAATGTAGACTAGTTCAAACTAGTTTTGTAGATTTGATAAGCTATCCTACATGGGTTTTCCTTTTCCTTCCTTGGTAAATAGCCTTGTGCACGGACTGACCCCTTGTTTGCAGACATCTGAAGGCATCTGTGCATCCCTGAAGGAGACAAGAGTGTACGGGAGGCCTGCATGTCACCGTATCACCAGATTAAGGTTTTGTTCCCATGTGATTTTCATCTGCAGTTTGGGGTGCTATACGCTGGACCGACTGATGCAGATAGAGATAATATGAAAACACCATTGCTGTGTTGTGTATGCAGCCACATATCTCTGTCCGACCACAATGTTCTCGAGACAGATGGGGTTACGCATGTCAACAGACACTTCACATGCTTCCAAAACACACCCGTAAACAACGCTGATCATCAACAGAACACAGTTTACAGCTGTCGTCTATCAATACTGAACATTCACCACAACAACCATGTGACTACAAGGTGTAGTACTTAATGTTTTGTGTAATTTCAGGAGGTCATGTACCAGGCACTGTCTCAACAAGCAACTCTCTCTCTCTCTCTCGCCTTGGATTAACCAGATTGAAATTTCAAGAATGTGATTAAACACTTGTCTCGGCCGTTGACTGTGAACTCTGTTTTATTGTCTGACCTCGTGTGAGGGAACACTGTGTTCCAGACAATAAAGTAGGTCACACGTCGTTAAACAAAGTCCTCTACCTCCCCCTACTGGATAAGTGAGGTACTGCATGCTTATAAAACAATTAAATAGGAAAAATGGATCTGGCAAAAAATACAAAAATAAATATCCATTTATATTCTGTACATTTTCAGCTTAATCCAATTAGGAAAAATGTTGAATATAAAACAGAAAAGGTTGTAAAGGTTATGTGATACATTTTTTTTTAAATTAAATTGTCTCCTAAATATTTTAATTTGTATTTACTTGAGTATGCATAGGAAACACTTATCTGGCTTATGCTTATATATATATATATATATATATATATATATATATATATTTTTTTTTTTTTACTACAAACAAGCCACCACTTATTAAGCATTTGTTTTCTTAAACTTTTTACGTTACTTTATCTTGAGGTTTTGAGTTGTTTGGATACGATGGAGATATATATATATATAATTTTTTTTTAATAGCAATTACTTTATTTTTATTTATTTATTTTAAATGTTTTTGTAAGAAATTGGTGCTTATGGTCATCAAGCATTGCAAAATAGTATTTTTATATATGTAAATGTTTATTTATTTATTTTTATACATGTGATGGATTAAAAAAAAAAAAAAAATTATATATATATATATTAGCTATTATTCCACTATATTAAGTAAACACTGCAGTTACATAACAGTTACTCGGTGTGTTACATAACATAACCTTTAAGATATAAATCAAATGTGCAATCTGAAATCTGAAACCTGTCTTAAAAATTTCCCCTTACACTTTAGAATAGTGAACACTTATTCCTTAACAATGACTTTTCCCTCAATAAATTTCTAATTTGCTGCTTATTAGTTCATGCGGTAGTTGTTAAGTTTAGGTGTTGGGTATGTTTAGGGATGTAGAATAAGGTCATGTAGAATAAGGCATTAATATGTGCTTAATTACTACTAGTAAATGCCCAAAAAGCAACTAGTTAAGAGACCCTAAAACAAAGTGTTAGTGAATTGTCATGCTACACAATTTGAAAACCACATATGGCGCTTTAGTTGTTCATGCATTGGAAAACTTTGTATTTAAATAAAGCAAAATCACAAAATCTTTCCAACTCCTCACTCTACTATTCTTCTGAGAGATGGTTATCCACTATTCCTTCAGATTCTTGACTTGAAAGAGGAAAACAAACCATGTCAGAGAGAGAAGTGGACAAACTATATGCACAAAAGCTAGAGAACAAGTCCATGTCACAGTCCTTTAGTTCATTTGGCAGTTTGTTCACTGGTACATAGAGTACAAACTCCTGCTTCATCTCTAACAGCGAAGAGGAGACTATTGAAAGCACTGCATTTTGGCAGAGTGTCAAAAAAAGAGCCACATCTGACACTGACAGAGTGTCCAAGTACACCTAAAGATCGAATGGCAAATAATTGCAGATGGATAATGAATCCTGAGCTTTTTACGAGGTTGTGAGTAGTTTGTAAGAAGTCAATCACACCTACAAAAAGTGCTGCAGAAAGCATGAAATGAAACAAATATTGGAAAACACTGACAGCCAAAAAGCTTATGGACTGAATAGCTGTCACTGCCGCAAGCAGAGGATTTGTTGACAAACAGAAAGCTTGAAAAGCGCAGCATTTATCTGAAACAGAAACATTACATATAATCGGAGTCACAGCCTTGTGGGCAGCACTCTCTTTAACTGCTCTGATCTGAATACAAAGGAAGAAAGACAAACAAGAAAACATCAAACATTTCCATATATTTCAACAGCTTAAATTGCATTGCGATTGCAAAACTTTCAAAGTATTTGCTACAGATTCTCTGCATGATAACTAGCCCCAGTAATCTTATGTAGGACATTTTTTTTATGGTAAACAGAGCCAATTTGGTTCTCATTGCTCCAAATGCACAACACACATATTTAGTATGAGTAAGCATAACCATAATAAGTATAACTATCTTTGTTTGTGTGCAAGACATGAACACATACAGTACAGAGCAGACAAGTCCTCCAACAAGGAGGGGCTTAGCTACAAGTGGGAGGGGTTTGTCAAAGTGAAACTTTAGGTTTACTACGAAGTTGTGGTGATGGAAAGACAAGACAATGGCAGAAATCAGTGACCCAAGATTTGGATTTCATTTCTCTATTTCTAGGCAGTTTTCTCAGCGCCACTAAATTTGAACTATGTTTTAAACATCTTAAGCCATGCTGACAGAGTAAT
>JAUMHE010000016.1:4547430-4559015 GCA_032359235.1 Enteromius mattozi
TATTTCTAGGCAGTTTTCTCAGCGCCACTAAATTTGAACTATGTTTTAAACATCTTAAGCCATGCTGACAGAGTAATGATATTTAATGAGAACCATTTAGCAACAACAAACAATTACAATATATGCAACAGTCTCAGTCATGTTAGTATCATCAATATTTACTTCCACTGAATGAAAAATGATAAATGGATCTGATACTAAAGAACATTGAATCTGGTCTGAAATGACTTTTGTTTACATTCATTTGCATCCATCCAAAATAAATAAATAAATAAAAATCAGTAGCTCCTTTGTCTGCATTAGCCCATTTTTATTTTTTAGCCCAATGTTTATTTTTGGGACAAAATTAGACTATCTAGTCTCAGAATTAGCTTAATTTAACAAATACTTGCCCTTTAAATCTCTTTAATGGGAATAATGCTGCACAGGCTACAGACATGTTTAGTTGCAAGTTAATCAAGAACATTGTAAAATACAAATAACTTTATATTATAAGATACAATGTTGGCTGCAATGTAATTAGCCTACAGATTCACCTCACTTTATCAGTGAGTAAAATTGGTTTAGATGTCCCTATAAGAGTCCCGATGGAACTGTTCTTAAGCACTAACATTAGTATAATTAAACAAATCTCTAGGTGTAAGCTTAAGTGTTTGCATATGTGCAGTTATCTGTCATAACACGCCATAATTATAAAACCTAATCATTTTAATCAAACGGCCATTGAAATCAAGTGAACTCAGTGGTCAAATTTGTGGCATTTACAGCATGCTATAATGACAGCAAAGGTGTTTGAAAGGAAATCTAGACTACAATAAAAAAAGTATCAAAATTATGTTACAAAATAATGCTACGTCTTGCTTTGACCATCTATTTAGAATAGCACTGTGATAAATGAACCAATCAGACCCGCAAACATGCAACTTCACATCTCTGCAGAGATAATTTTCTGTAAAGCTATTATGCAAGACATAATTCACCTGTAATATAATATTGTAACTAAGGTTAGTACTAAAAACCAAGGAAGAATAATTATTGTAATAACATATCATAATCATTATGAATGGGTTTGTTTGCATATGCAAACCGCATCAGTTTACTTGCAGTATTTGTGTCCACGGGGAAAACGATGTTGTTTCTTAGTAGCACTAATATGTATAATTTACACCTAGAAAAATGTAGTTGAGAAACTTGCACGTACAGTTATGCGAGGAGCAGCAGATATGTATAGCTACAAGTGAGTTACCGGGCAGATGTTCTGAAATAGACTAATCTACCAACCCACTTCTTTAATTTCTCAGTTGGCAAAACGTTGTCTACACATGTAGGCACAGGCTCACAGATCTCTCCCATTTAGACAGCGTTTTGGTGCTATTTTTTGCAACTCGATGTTCCTCACCGCAGAAAATGAATGAGATCCGGTTTCATCTATTAGCAAATCTTCAGCTGTAACATGTCCTACATGTTAGCAGAGCAATTGATCGCCAATTCAAGCGCACACTGACATTAATCCTGCTGAAAACCGCCAAGCCAGCGGTGCTAATTCAACACAAAGGCAGAGACTATTTACATCCCCAAACAGTGAGCGAAATGATCCATGGTGGATACATGAATTCCCGTAACGTGATTAATGCGACCACCAGAAGATGGAGTTGGAAAATAAAGAGGCGAGATCAATACAGTCTTTATTGATAAGCTTTGCCGAATAAACTTGACATTTATCTGCTTAACGGATCTTTCGATACATCACGCTGAGAAAAATATGTTTCCACGCTAACACTATTACACTTTGAAAAGGTCAAGGGAAAGATGGGGAAAAACTCTTGAAATCTCTGTCAAATTACAGAGTACAGAGCTCTTCATTGTGCCTTTCCATTTGCCGCCTCGAAAAGCGCTTAGAATCAGGTTCGCTTAGGTTTTTTCTTTTTCTATTGAGGACAACATAGAACCATCAAATCAGTGGCAGTTTGCTGTTTTGTGGAGAGAGTGCACACGGCGGCCGGCGATTTTGCCTTGGACTAACTTAGTACGACCGCAGCTCTTGGCTTTTAGCGTGCCGAAAAAGGAAGCTTTCACCTCTGCTTGCAATCATTTCATCTCTCATAAGGCGGATAATGCCCTTTTCCCCTCGGCTCCAATCTTCCGCCCCAATCAAGCTCTCTTCGCCACACATCCAAGTGGGCCCGCTGAGCGCAACCACGCTGCGATTCGAACGTCTTTCGGCGCGTTTTGCAGGAGGAGGATCAATAAGAGGATTCCACGTGCAAAGCTGAGGTGACAGGCAAGACTGTGAGAAAGGAGAGCGTGACCTTTGAGAATACAATTTGAAGCATCTCCGAAGTACGCCGAGTTAACTCTGACACCCCGCTGCGCCTGCGCTCGTGGATCATTTATTTTCCTGGACAGTAGCAATTGGGGAAGGGAGTTGATCCTGGCAAACAAAGTCAGATGCATCAATTTCAACACAACCTGCGCCTGTGCCAAAGCGTCCGCTTGTTTTCCTTTTCCTTTTGTCTTTACCCATCAGCGTTTGACCGAGGGTTATTCGTAAAACACGTCTACGTCTCCTCGGCTTCCAGTCTGGTCCGAAATCACTTTTGCAGAGTGCTTTCTGGCTCCTTGCATTATCTCTCTTTCAATTACAGCCTAAGGCTCATCTACATAGTGCACATTGTAGGATTCACTCTCTTAGCCCGTGCTATTACACCACAACCCTGACAGGAAATCCATAGCCGTCCAGCGAAACGATTTAGCTTCCACTTTCCTAATGCAGGAGGAACTTGCGTGTCATTTCTTTTGTGAGAACCCTGATAAATATTTTAAAGGCTAAGGCCTTGTCTGGAGGGAAGGTTACTGTCAAAGAACTCAAAATTATAACCCTATATTGGAGACAATCGATTTTTGTAAATTTTTTATTTTTTATTTTTTCCACCGGACAACATGCCTGACATTTTCTCCCTGCCCTGCCACATCGGCGACATTTCTTGCTAATGCACTTCATGCAATACCTGTTATCCATCATGAAATCTCCATTTTTCGAGATGCTTTCAGAAATCATCTGTGTCATTCTTGAGCATTTTAAGCAAAGCCTGCAGGTGTGGCTCACAGTCAATAGGGGGCAGTGTGACCTGCCAAATCAACAAGCAGGCCGGCGTGTCTGTGTCCCCCAATTGGCGCAGTCTTGTTTGAAGAAAAAAATACTGCATTGAATTTAGGACGATTGTGTAGCAACAGCAGGATGAAATGCCTGTGGATTTCACACAGTCGCTGGCAGTCTGTGTTGTGCGCCTCAATTTTGTTTGGACAACCTTCTCTCCATGTATAATTAACATTGATACAATTACTATTCTTTATGTCTGGAGACACGCATAAATATAAACTGGGGCACGCAGTGAGTTTACAGTGTGTTTGTGCAGGAGGTCTGCATTAATACTACACTGTAATGAACAGCTCTCATTGTGCACTTCAAGGACAATCAAATTTACATTCATGCTTATTTTTGCTTCCTAAAATTGCCTGCTTGAGACACCACATAATTAGCACTCTGAAGAGTTCTGGTTGGCTGCTCCTCAGTTTCCACACGCTCATGTGCTGAATTATCAGTATGAGCAACACAAAGAGGATTTAACAGATTATCACTTGGCAAAGTAACACTTTTACTGAGGGTTTTCTAACCAATATGGGAGATGGTTTTTGCTGCGATAATTTTAAAATGTAATACTGTTGTAATACATTTTTTTAAATATTATATATATATAATATATTATATATATATGTTTTTTTTTTTCCTAAATGATAAATAAAGTTCATTTATAATGTATTTTTTGTATTGTTTTTAAAGTTACATTACGGCATTGTACGTAAATTGTTAAGACAAAAAAAAAATGCATCAACGCATTTTGAAGTATTATTATTATTAAAATGACATGCATAAATAAATGCACATTAGTTATTGATCGTAATAAAAGCACAATATTTCATTTTTTTTCACCTAAAATGCTACCTGAACTGGCTGAACCAAATCTTAAGCTTTTACATTATTTTATTATTTTTTTTTTTCCTCACATTTTTTGTACTACTATAATTTTTTTAAAACAATTGAAATACTGATTACTGTTGATTTACTGTTTTCTTTTTAAAACAAAAACAAAAAATAAAATAAATGCATTAATTTATTAATGCATACATTTTGTATATATACACATACATGCAAAGATGGATATATATTTTAAGCTATATATATTTCTCGCATAATTAGTTAAAACCAAATATTCTTTTAATTATTAACATATACAATTATTCATTTAAAATTATAATTTTTTAAATAAAATGCATTAAATAGATGTAATTTTTCATGTGACATTGTCCACTTTTATAGACATCCAGACAACTCCTCATGTAAAAGCACTAGATTTCAGTCTTCTCTCGCCTGAAAACGTGACCTGAATCAGCTAGGCCAAAACCAAACCTTGAGCTTTTCCCAGAAAGAGACCATCCCTCATGTAAAATCATAGAGGCCTTGAGCTTCCATCTCATAAAAGCCATGTCACAGTGTCGACAGCCACACAAAAAGACACTTCCTGCAGAGATCTTACATTCTCGCGCACGCAGCCCGAATTACAAAGGAACTCCATTTGATCCTCTGTGAGGCAAGATGCAATTAGCACTAGATTTTTGCATGCAAATTGAATTACTTGTTTCCATGGGACCTTAAGACCTCAAAGACATATTCCCTCTTGTCCCTGAAGCAATGTGGGTCTGGCAGCATTAACATTTGATAAGAAGGGTCGTTTACAACTCCCAGCAGCCTGAGAGACTCAGACAGTGACCTTTCAAACCACGGTAAATTTCAGACCTTTAAGATTTGCGCCGCTCTTGTCTGGACAATCGGAAATTTCCTTTCTGCCAGCGCAAAATGCATCCCTTTTTTCTTGAAATAAATCACATAACCGCATTAATTCTTCAACATGCTATGGTTATTATTCATAAGCGACATGATGCATTTGGTAGAATGCTATTAGGTTACAGAGTTTGGGCCAACGCTCGGATCCTACTTCCTTGTTGCCAAGGAATCCATCTTTTGCATGTAAAGCATCACCTGACGTCTACAAAGCAACATTAGCGAGGATATTGCGGTGATTGATTTCATAACAATACAGTTGTATATCATCCTCTAGTGAAATCTCTTTAATCTAATTTGAGTGCATTGTAAAATGCTCTGCCCAGAGAGAGCAAGTGACAGGGAATAACAATCAGCTTCTTCCCAGGAGTGGGAGGCATCTAGGGAATCTGTTCTGAACAAGGCAAAAATTTGAGTAATATAATGTTAGCATATACATATTCATCATTGCTTTACATTATGTTCGACTTACAAAGGCTACAACTGGTTGCATATTGCCAGCGGGGCTCGAGGACAGTGATAGACTCAAACAGCAAGATAACACAATTTGTAGGGTGAGGTGTTTGTTGCCATAGGAAGAAAGATAGATAAATCATATCAAATAAATAAATAAATGCTGCAGGCGGCTGAGAATGTCTTTGGATATACTTCCTATCAGTTTGATAAGGAAATCACTGAAGCCGAACCGCTTTGCCTTATGTGCTCAGAAACCAGAATGACATGTTTATTTTCCTGTGAAACCAGATGTTGAAAGGATACGTGAGAATTAAACTAAAGTACAGTCTTAAAGTAGTGCATTTGCGGCTTCCTCACACAAAGGATCAATTGTGATTCATCACGACATTGGTTCTGTGGAAAACTTTGATTCAACTCGCTCTGTTCTCCGGCATCACCTCTGAACAGAATCAATGTGAAATTTGTGGGAAGTCTTGAAGCTGATCGGCTGAATTTCAGACACACAAACACACACACAGCATCAAAACCAGAACATCCTGCTTATGGCATCTTGTCTGCTTCGCTCTAACTATGAGAGTTCAGAGCCAAGAGTCTGACTGTATCTTCACACCCTCATCTTTTTGGAATCTCCACCAATATTCTTCACTGGTCTCATAAAACCGCACTTTCAGCTTGAATTGCATCTCATTCTGCAGCTTTTATTTGTACTTGGATTCTACAAATGGAGGCCTCTGTTTTCTGAGACTTTTTTCTGTCCTTTCTTCCTTAAGTTCTTTTTCTTAGTTTTTTTCATATTTTACTTACTTTGCTCATTTCTTTCTCCATTTTCTTCCTTCCATCCTACTTTCCTACAGTATGTTATTTCCCTCATTACTTTGTTTCCTTGCCTCATTAATTTTGTCCGTATTTCCTTCATTCTATCCCACTTTCTTTTTCAAATTCCTTTCTTCTTTCCTCCTTTCTTTTCTTCACTTCATTGCTTTTTTCCATCTTCCTTCCTACTCTATTTCTTTTAACATTTCCTTTATTTTTCCTCATTCCTTTCTATTTCCCTTCCATTCCTTTATTCTGTTCTTCATTTCATACTTCCCTCTATCCAATCACTCATTTATTTTCCCCTTTTCATCTATTTTTGAATGTTTGATAACACTTTAGTTTAGGGACCAATTCTCACTATTAGCTAGTTGCTTATTAGCACAAATATTATTAACATATTGGCTGTCTATTAATACTTTTGCACATATTCTGCATGACATATTGTACATCCCTAATCCTATCCAATACCTAAACTTAACAACTACCTCACTAACTATTAATCAGCAAACTAGTATATTGAGGGAAACATTATAGTTAAAGCTTTGTTAAGAGTGACCAGATGTTTCCTCTTCCGTAATTTCTTCCAATTTCTATTCTACCTCCTTTAATTTTTCAATGCTTTTTAATGAATCAATGATTGATATCCAATCATTTTTCCCTTCCATCAATCTGTATTGGAATTACTTCTTCCTTCATAATATCCGATATTTTGCCCTCCTTTTTCCTGTCTCCCTTGCCTTTCCCTTGCTTCTCTCCTTCCATCACTCATTAACTTCTCAATTAATTTCTTTTTGTCTTTTTCTTTTATTCTCTCCTTTTCTTTATTTCCTTTCACTTTCCCACTCTTTTAATTTCTTCCTTTCGTTTCTTTGTCTTTACACATTTATCATTCTTCCGGCATGGTGATTTTTACCTTGTTTGATGCCAGACTAACTCATTACAGTGAAGTCCTAGAGGAACGGCACAGGTTTGCTGCCAAGCAAATGACTGCTCCCACAGCACACAGTGTTTGCTGTTCCCTCTCTCTTGCCTGTGGTGGTGTTATTGGAGTAGGTACCACAAGGACACAGTAAAAACCAAAGGATTTGTCCAACAAGCTTCAAAACACAGTCTGCCATGGCTCTGCAGCAGTTACACAGAGAAGTCAGTTCTAGACTTATATATTTATATATATATATATATTTTTTTTCCCCAACAAACATGAACATCAATACATCCTAAATAAATAAACAAATCACAAGGGCAGCATGGGGACCTATAGTCCAAACACTAAATTGGACATTGATATGCAGCACATCACTAAGAACTAGCTAAAATTAAGTTGGGAATGGGAAAGAAGCATGTCTACTTTGTATTTGATGCTTGAAATCAATAGCCTTTGTATAAAACAGGAAATCCCCAGTTTAAATGCTAGGGAAAAAAACAGTTTGGCATAACTAGGAATGAGCAGCCTTCAAGAGCAGTGGAGATAAGACTAATGGGAATTGTGTGATGTTTGAGGCTTGATAGGTGTTGATGAAGGGGATTTGAAAAGGATACGGCTAGATAGTGATCCCACATAATCTGTTTCCCTTCATATCGAACATTTAGCCTAGCGTGATGGGCACGGTGCTCAGGGACCAGTGCTTGCTGAAGATCAGAAATCCAGTTGCGAGACCTATACTGTAGGCCTGTCTGTTTCAGCACGCTGACATAGTGTAATCAGCGCACTGTCAGGCAGTAAAAAGGAGGAGTAAAGCAGTCTTCTGTAGAGCACTCAGCCTACGCTAATAAGCTTTGTGCGTCCTGTTTGCAGCCAGGCAAATGATGTATAACAAGATGGCGAGAAAAAAAAAAAGTTCTTAATGTCACCGCCGGGTTGAAGATATTTCTTTAACATTTCCTCTGTGGAATCTCTGCAAATTTACCAAGTGCACACTCTTGCTATCTGGTGAGATTAGGTGGCTGTCTGAACCATCCCCGTCTAATGACAGCGCTTTAATGAGCGGTCATTTCTCCCCGGCTGCTCGCTGCTTGGGGGGAGTGAATGAGCTCAGGAGGGAGCCAGGGAGACTAGGACTGGCTCTCTGAAATATCCCCTGCTGGAAGGGGAATGGATGTTCAGATACAGCTCCCTGGGCAACGGCGTTAGAGCCACGTCTCGGCTCTACAAGCTGTGTGCGCCAGCCCTCTCCGACTTGAAGTTTCTCCGACCACAGCGAGGCCAATTAGGGGTGCGCTGTTGAAAGAGCAGCAATTATTCTTTCGCACGACACGCATGGCTCCTGCATTCCACCCATTATTATCTCCTGGCTCCCCCTCTGTGAAAAGCTGGCAAACTCTTCACGCATCCCTACTCCTATGAGCTTCAGTGAGTCTGGCTGTCCAAAGCTGGAGACCGGCAATGACAGCGCTGAGGTGTCTGGGCTAAAATAGGGCATGAAATAAAAGCAAGCAAGGGAGTGATTAGGAGAAGACCAGGGAAAAGACAGTGCTGGTTTCAGTCGTTGCCTCCTGCTTGCAGAACATGCCTCGTTCGGATTCACAATAATTGCTTACTCCACGTCAAGGCACGATGCAAGCTGAGGCACAAGAGATTAAAGATAAGAATCGGCGGTGGTGTTTTACGCCATGAGCGCAGTGATATGCAGATGGCTTCTAAAGCCGTCCTTCGAATGAACCGTGCACTGAAAAAGCTCATGGTACGCCTTATCCAAGATGGCACATTTCACCATAGGAGCTTCTACACCCTTGCGCTGGGAGTTACATCTGCCTTTGGCGCTGACTCCCCGTAGTCACCCTATCTTCAACCGAGTCATATAAGTAGACAGCTGAGGGGCTGGAATCAGAGGCCTCCTGTGAGGAGGTTGCTTGGGGAAATGTAAAACAGCTTGTTAATACAAGACGAATCAATCAGACGCATTACGTAGATGTAACTTGATGGTAAGTAGCGAACGGAGCGACGGCGAGCAATTAGATTGTGGCTTAGCGCTCGAATCCTGAAGAGATTTCACCTTGTCTTCCTCTGAAGAACTCCCGTAGCTTCTTTCATATCCTCGCTTCAAAACAAAATTCATGTTTCTCCTTTAGATAGAGGTATTGATGAAAATAAAGCTAGTCTCTGTGAGAGGGTTTCCAACGGTGGTGCAGAATAAGATACTCCTCAATTCACAGTGACCTTTGAGCTTTCAAGTCTTTGATTTTTTTTCTCCCTCTTTTCAGACAGTCAAGGATCCACTCTGTTGGTGATATTACTGGGAAGGCTAGATGATAATAAAGGAAATTTTGATGGGGTGCACAGCCTGCTTTCTTCCCTCTTGTGACACCGTAAAAAAAAAAAAGTTCCGTGACTGAGCAATTCACTCCTTTCATCTTGGTCTGACACATCTTGCTAGCTTTTAGTTTATTCACTCAAGAATCATCCTCTGGCCGCCAAGAGGCGTAGCTGGACTTCACCGCTCCATGGAAGCAAACCGCGCTCTCTCTTTGACCTGTCTGAGCGGTTATTCTTTTGAAATACTTTTCCAAATAGCGCGGCACTCTGTCCACTGACTCAAACCCTGAAACCCAATCATTGACAGCAGAGAACAACAAAACGTTCCCAGGGCTGTCATTTACAATGGACACACAACCACAGAAGCTTGTTTTACAGCTCTTTTGAGATAATCAATGAGTGACTTGGCAGCGCCGAGGTCCTATTGAGTCACATTTCCCACTCGCTCCCTTCCTTTCTCCGCCTTGGTCCTGTCCTCGCTCTGTCTCTCGAGAGATTGTTCTCAAATAAATTGATTTGACGGTATTGCTGTGTTTGATAACATGAGAAAGCCAATGAAATCTGTCAACACGAGCACCATCATCCAGTGTGCCTTCAACACATACATTCACAGCCCTGCTTAAATGATTGTTTATTACTAAGACTAATTTAGTTCAGGCAACTACACATGCTGTAACCATTCCTGCAGATGCCAGGAGATGGAAGACAGTCGGGCCAAGATTGCGCTGGAAGACGGATAGCTTTTAACGCTTAGATAAGAGAGACATGCTGAAATAAGTCACAGTCATCTAGCAGACATAAAATCGAGTGGCACTGCCCAGTCCTGTCACACAGCGACTCAGGATAAATTGATGCGTGGCCTGTCCACTGGGGCTTCTAATTGTATTTTCTTTTACGTGGTAGGTTTTGTCAGGGTGCATCTGTCATGTATGACATCTGTAAAATGACAGCCTTTCTCGAGTGCGGAAAGGAGGCTTCTGGGTCTGGGAGATCATGATACCCGTAAATTTTTTGCTCAGACATCACTTCAGTGGTTTTTAACCATGATGAAACACACCACGGATGTTTTTTTTTAAAAAAAAACTGATAAAGTGTCATATTCTCTTTTTGGCCATCTACATCCCTGCCACAGAAGTTTGTGAAGGCTTCTGTTTGCTTTTATTTTCCATTGTCACGACATAAATGTCAAGTCATTTCTACATGCTTTTGAATGAGCGTCTTACATTCTGAAGCAGTCTTTTAAAATACTATCAATTTTTATAGCGACATTTGATGACAAGGTACATACTTAACGTCAACAGACATCAAACTGATGCTTACGTCTGAACTGTATGTGAATTACAGAATATTACCGACACCAAAGCTATGAAATAACATACTTTCACAGCCATTACAGTACTGTGCACTTTTCTGTGATGTTTATGTTCTACGTTCATATTTTACTGGCACAACAACCTGCTTAAAAAATGGCACCAAACTAACATAACCCTTGCTGTGACTGGAACATAAATGCAATATTTTCAACCGAGGGGCTTACAACAAGAGGTCTTGTGCAGTATTTAGAGTTCAACCATACAGTAGAGACACAATAATTCAATACAGTAGAACTGCAAAGTTATTTCTGTATCTCTTAGTGCCCCACCTGTCATTTGAAGTGGCACTCTTCCAATAGTCCAAACACTGTGCCCTAAACCTCTGAACTACGTCTGAATACATCTGACTTTCATCTCTGGGGTGCATGAGCAACACCACACTACAAGAAGCATGCTACAAAGTGAAACATAAGACTTTTGGAAGAAAAGAACAAGCAGAATTTGATGCCGTCTGCAGCATGGTCACAGCTTAAAAACTGGCAGGTTTTCACTTTTTGCCTGGCTTTACATGCATTTTCTGTTTAATAATTAATGGATTTAATAATTACAGCATAGTGCAAACTTTTGTGTATGTGTGTAATTAAAATCCTATTCAAAAAAGATATGGTCCATACCGAATGAGATATATTGGTCAAATCTATTTCATCCTCAGTCATGTTTATTCTGTTATGAGTCATTCTTCTTCTAATAAAACCTCTGTATCATTTATTTATTATTTGGATGATTTGAAATGCATAAAAAAACAGCTATGCAGTCACTTCATTCCTTTCATTCCTCTGTTACAGAG
>JAUMHE010000016.1:4577860-4588046 GCA_032359235.1 Enteromius mattozi
TATGAGTGTCACAGCAAAGGGTCTGAATACTTAGGACCATGTGATATTTCAGTTTTTCTTTTTTAATAAATCTGCAAGTAGGTCAACAATTCTGTGTTTTTCTGTCGATATGGGGTGCTGTGTACATTAATATGGAAAAAAAAAATAACTTCAATGATTTTGGCAAATGGCTGCAATATAACAAAGAGTGAAAAATTTAAGGGGGTCTGAATACTTTCCGTATCCACTGTATATCTTCACTTTGGCTCAGATACATTTTATAATTAACTACATACACAAACACAAAAGTGTCAAAACAGAAATGATAATCATCTTGTTATAAATTATGCACTGCTGCAATTTATATACAACAACTTCTCCCTCCCCCCCGAAAAAAGATTCCTTGTTAAAGTAAAATGATGTGCTGTTATTACTAACAATACATCTTATTTGTGACCAGACTACAAAAGCTATGGCCAGCAGTGCAGCCCACCAATAACTTTCAGCTGTGCAAGCGACTAACAGCCAACAACCTCCCATTCTAAGATCCCTTTATGTCCAATCGGGGGGCGTCAGTACATCACCTTTACCTGCGGGCCGCTGGTGCTTTTCAGCACAGAGTACTATGTAATTGATTGCAGCATCTGAGCCATGTTTTCGCCACACATGCTTACCGCTCAAACATGATCTGCGAGGATGCGGCGCTGCGGTTTTATAGGTCAGCAGGCACGAGCAGCTTCTAACGGAGCTATTTTGAGTGATGATGGAGAAAGTTGCTGGCGTGGAGAGCTGTGATTTACTGGCTCGTCCGGTTCGGTAATGAGGAGTAATTCTGCCTTGACACCCCCCTCCCCTCCTCTCCGCTCCGCACCTCAACACCCACCCCCTTTTGATGAGCGGTGTCAGAGAAACAGCGGGACGGTCAGTGCTTCTTCACTATGTCTTCGGCAGGAAAGGAGAACCTGACACTTGTCTTATTAACCACAGGATCCAGCATGTATCTTCATTAATAGCCTATTAAAAGCGACAGGGAAAATATGAGAAACTGACCTCTTTTACACAATTTCCGTCAAAGAAATGGGGGAGCACTTGCATGATTTATGTTTCCCGGAGAAAAAAAAATAAAGTTATTTAGCTGAAGTTCAAAGGCTAAATAAATCATCATTAGGCCGGCAAAGAAAAAAACACAACAAATCTTTAAGCTACCAAAGGCGACCAAAGCAGAGTTCATCCCAAAAGGCATTCCGGATGAATCCAAACCATCATTTTCTGGACTAACTCGTGACTCACGCTGAGCTCGAACCCACAATAGCCTCGAGGTCAGAGAGGAAGTAAAACTAGTGTTCCAGAGTCCTTTTACCGCACTCCACAAAACATTCAATACATCCTGCGGGAAGGGACGCTGGGAATTGAGGTACAGGTGATAAATGTCAGTGTACATTTATATCAAAAGATCTCCATGAATTCCCTTCATCTAGCTGCATGGTGAATAAGAATGAATTAACCTCGATCACCTTGAATACCTTGAAACTGAATGTGTCTCTGCCGCTCCAACGCCTGAGGTTTTCAAAAAAGCAAACACGACAATGTAATCAGCCATTAGAACATACAAGCACAGAACAGTCTGTGCCGGTCTATAACATGACTCGATAGGCAATTAATTAATTTTGAATTTAATTTAAGGTTATGCGCTGTTTAAACCGAAAAGATGAAAAGTGCAGGAAGAACACTAAAAGCAGCGAATCAAAGCCATGTTGTCTTATTTCCAGTATTAGTTTGGTGTCCCTTCAGAGAATGAGTCAAATGTAATCTCACTCACACAGAGACCAGCGCTGAATCGAAGAGGACGGCCTCTTTTCCTTCTTAAGTCTTAATTAGTTGTAGCAAAGCCAGATACACTCTGCTCCTTTGAATAGATTCACTCTGGAAGGAGCAAAAAGCATCCAAGATGTAATTTTCCCCCGTGTCAGTTTGGTGAAAGAACAAGAGAAAATCTTACCTTTTCTTTTGCCTCCGAATGATTTTCATTCAGTGTCCACACAGCCAGTTATTATCTTTATGACACCACTCCATCCGAGCTCACACACCTCATGGATCTCAGCTCATTAACAATTTATTCATCGATTCACAAGTAAACATTGAGACTTATTAGATCTACGTGAGAAAAAGCGCAATGATGCTTGTGCTTGGCAAGCAATGTACCGCACTTTCTCCCCTTTGAGAGGGAATATTGCAGAAAGAAAGGTCAAAGAAGGTCAAATCACTGAGCCTGGGGACATTTTGGTTGACTGAACTGCAATGGAGGGCTCATGGTCCACAGTGGAGGAGTACTGAAATATATATATAGCTGATGTATGGATGGATGGGTAAATAAATATATAAATATTTCCCCCCTTGCAGTCTGTTTCGGAGGAGACGCGCGTGAAATACCCTGGAGGTGAATCTTGACAGTGATGGTCTGCCACCTGAGTTTATTTGTAACATTACTTTACTTCAAAGGATCCTGCTGTTGGATATTGCCATTAAATTGGCTTTCCACTGGCTGATCTTATCATAGCAGTACACTCTTCAATCCATCAACCTTCACATCTGAAACATTTCAAGAGGTAAAATCTAGCGTTTGCTTTATGAAAAGGAATTTCAAGAGTGAAGTTCATGGAGCAAAGTTGGTGCTTTTCTTGGACTGACCTGCTAGGCATAGAGTATCCCATTTAATTGTAAAGCTGCTGAGGGAAAAATGGCATCAAGAGACGTACTAAAAATGTGCAATCATAAGCAATGCTTTACAACCATGTTAACCCCGGTGAAAAACAAAAACAAAGTATACTATATTAACATATTTATATAAAAGTACCCTGCAATTGAACTGATATATTTGAATTCTGCTAAATTGGAACAACTAATTTTGTTCTTAATGCATTTTAATTGCGCAGAAGTAATGCTGAAGTTATAGATATACTAAAAGATATACTAAAGTAGAGCTAAACTAGAACTAATGGAAGTACAGTATATTTCAGGTACGCTTGCATTTAAAAGCCATTATTCAAAGATCACACAATCCTCATCACAAAGACAGATTTTGAGCTCAAAAAATTTTAATACCATTTTGAAGTATGAAGAAAAATGCATTTAAAATATATGGACATTTTTAACACTTGATCAGCAGTCTTGGTTACGTATGTAACCCTCGTTCCCTGAAGGAGGGAACGGAGGCATTATGTCAATGACTGACATCATGGGGTCTCGTCTGGGAGACCAATCCGGTCTGATCTTAGAAAACAAGCCATTTGGGATTGGCCGGTGAGATTGCGCCAGCCACCCCCAGTGCATACGGGTATTTAAGATGGCGGCGTGCCTCACCATTCAGTTTCTTGCTGAGGAGCCGATCGTAACCGGCCCCTCAGCGCAGGCCTCAGGTTCATGGCAGGAGGAACGTAACATCTCTCTTCCCTCCTTCATACATAACCAAGATGTTCCCCTTTCAGTCAGTCACTTTGACGTTGCGTCAATGACTGTTGTCATGGGGTCCCTATGGAAAGCGCCACATCCCGGCCTGCACCATGAAAGGACCGCTTATGCCGAGGTGATGGCATCGACCACCCAATGAGCCAACCTCTGTCTGGAGACAGCATTCCCTTTCTGCTGACCCCCGAAACAAACAAAGAGCTGTTCGGAGTTCCTGAAACTCAGAGTGCGTTCCACGTAAAGGCGTAAAGCACGTATGGGACACGCCGGGGCAGGATGTGCTTTTGTACCGCCACGAACTGCTGAGCGAAATTCTCGATGGTGTCACCGAAGAGGCCAACCTGGGAGATGGGTGCGTTGAGAAAGTGAACATTGTTGGCGTCACTCATCTGGGCCAGGTTCAGCCAGAGATGGCGCTCCTGGACCACCATAGTGGATATCACCTGACCAAGGGCCCGCGCTGTCACTTTCGTTGCCTGGAGGGGCTGCTCAGCTTCCTCTTCAGCAGAGGCTGTCGATAGCCCCTTGTCTGATGCAACGATAGACAACTCATCCTCTGGAGGAGCACCGAATGAGACGCTGGGATCGCCGCGGGACGATCCGGCATCATCAACCGGAAGCTCTATGGGATGCCGCTTTGAGGAATCCAGAGCCCGTAAGGATTTACCCGGCGATCGGCTCTGATGCCGATTGGCTTGTTTTCTAAGATCAGAGCGGATTGGTCTTCCAGACGAGATCCCATGACGTCAGTCAATGACGCAACATCAAAGTGACTGACTGAAAGGGAACTATTGTGTAACCATTTGAGTTTTGAAGCTTGTACAGGATACTTTTGTGTAACTGACCCGTGTCAAAAGATTTCACCTTTAATTAATTTTGTTGTTTCGCACACATTGGCCTGCCATAAATAGATGTTCCTTTTCCCGTAAATTTTTTATTTTACTATTTAAAACTATTTATTTTACTTATGTGTAGAGCTGAGATTAATGCTATGGCTCAGCACGTCTCTCTCACATGACAGTGAAACAAATAAAACATGGGGGTGTTTTTCAATATGCATTTCTCTGTATACTTGTGTTTCCATGGAAATGCCATTAGTCACAGACAGAGAATATGGCTGACCGAGTTTACCAGGACCTCACACATGATTAGTTTTATGAACACGGCCCATGAAGTCTTGTCAAAGATATTATTCTATTATTCTTGAAATTTCTAAAACGGTTTTAATACTCTTTTTCCCCACAATTTTATACTCCAATACTACCAGATGTACTTTCTCTCTACTCTCAGACACGCCACAGTATAATGAGAACATCTAAATATGAAAACATGTTGTCCAACAAAATATAAATTTCATAACATTTTACTTCAAAACATATTCATAAGGTCTTTTTGTGATCTGATGTGGCTTCTTATCACAGAATCATTACTTTATAGTATTCTATACTGTAATAAAGGCTATGTCAATTTCTATTACATTATAAAGACTGCCTTTGTATATTGCCTACATGCATGCATATAACTAGAATATTAGCCATTTGTTACTAGCAACATATTAATGTTACTAGTAACATATTATTAATTAATATACTGGCACATATTAATGCCTTACTCTACATGACCTTATTATACATAACTAAACCTATCCAATAACTAAATAAGCAGCAAATTTGTAGCTAATAGTGAATAAGTGTTCCCCTATTCTAAAGTGTTACCAGATTTTTCTACCTAAGCTTGATAACTACCTTACTAACTACTAATAAGCAGCAAATTAGGAATTTATTGAGGGACAAATCTTAGTTAACAGTGAATATGTGTTCCCAAATCTAATATGCTACTGAAAAGGTCTCATAACTACACAAGGTTTGTTTGTAAAGTTTCTCAAGACTATGTAGGTTATTCAACAATGCTTTGCACTGTGTATATTATAAATATACCTTAAAAAAAGTTTGCCCCCTCTTCTTCACCCCGAGTCGCCAGGCTGTTGTGTGTTTTTCTCTCTCTGAGGATGTATTAGATCTCCAGGAGTTAATCCCTCTGGCCACATGCAGACTGCAGTTGTTTCATTACAGTTAGCAGCACACAAGGCGAAAGGACAGCTTGCGGAACAATTCATCTGTGTTATGTCTCTGTTCCCGGGTTCATCAGGAGCAGAGGAAGGTCACCGTCAACCTATGAAGGAATATCAAAGCTGCTCTAGCTCAGAGAGCCTCTCACAGTCTTTGAGCCTGCTTCTCTCAAACTTGCCCCCCGCCCCTCAGCCCAGTCAAGATGCTGCCCGCCGATTTCGCATTCAATAGAAGCCTTAGCCCAGCAAATAAAATGCAGCTCTCTTCCTCTCACAGCACTCCCGCACGCCGAATCAAAAGCAATGTCTATATAAAAGATAAACTGCAAGACATTTAACTAGCAGACATTTTTTAACAATGAGGAGGAAAATTGCATTCATGCAGAATTCTAAGTAAAAGTATGTGTCATATAAAAAGGAGAACATGGCAACGAGTTGTGTCTTGACTCGCTGACACCGAATAGGAAAACGATTCTTTTGGACTCTACGTGAAAAGAGGGTATTCATGCGTCGGTGGAACATAATCATCTTTTACTAGGGGGGAGAAACACTCAGTTTCACGTTTTGACTACACTGATTGCTAGCAACTATTAGATATTTTCAGT
Source organism: Enteromius mattozi (assembly GCA_032359235.1). Lineage (NCBI taxonomy): Eukaryota > Metazoa > Chordata > Actinopteri > Cypriniformes > Cyprinidae > Enteromius > Enteromius mattozi. The sequence goes on from JAUMHE010000016.1 coordinate 4,583,978, forward strand.
GCTATTAAGCATTGCTGAATGAACTGAGGGGTTGATTCCCTGTGCTTGACTGCTTAACTGAAATACACCTTGGGATAATTGCAGTGGAAGTGTATGGGAGTAGCATATTGAGGTTGTGTGGTGCCCTACAGCCTATTTATAGATGTGCAACGAACTGCGATATGAGAGCGAGGTGAACGTGTGGTTACTTGTGTACCCATGTGGATGTTCGCACACAGCAGTGGAGGAGAGGGGGAGTGTGGGTATGTGTGAATGCATCTTTGTGTGTTTGTGAATAAACGAGTGCCTGGTCTGTTCACACACAAGGTCACATCGTCTTTCTGTTTAGTTGCGCCTGATATGAATGACATCTACAGCTCTCTTATTTTGTTTCGAAAAGTCTACAAAATCAATTTCTTATTGTAAGAGCTTCAAGGCCAAGTATATGATGTACTCCTCAAAGCAACATTTACTGTATGGTGTTTCTCATACACAAATTTGGACCTTGATGACTCATCCTGCACTGCACAAATTGTTGTCCAATCAAATGCTCCATTACACTTCGGAAAACGTAAAACAAAGTGCGCGTATTCGTAATAAAATGTCCCTCACATGGCTCCAGGGGTGAATAAAGGCCTCCTGTAGTGAATCCATGCATTTTTGTATGATAAGTATCCATATTTCAAACTTAAGCACTTTTCTCTAATGTCTGTTGTCTGTTGAAACCGTTTTGTTTCTTCTCTCTCCGCGCTCATCACTAATCACGCAATGCGTACATCTTCCGTCATCTGCTGGGATTGCTTCCGGTTTCCAAAGACAGCAGACGTGAGAGAAGCGCTTATTAAGTTTGAAATATGGATATTTATCGAACAAAAATGCATGGATTCGCTACAGGAGGACTTTATTTACCCCCCCCAGAGCCGTGTGAGGGACGTTTTATTACGAATACGTGCACATTAGTCTTCCGAGGTGTAACAACTATCACCCATTTAAACCCATTCAAAGGCGTGGAGGGGTCTGGACAGTTTTTATTATAACTCTGATTGGATTCATCTGAAAGAAAGTCACATACACCTAGGATGCTTCAAAGGTGAGTAAAAGACAGTAATTATTCCTTTAAATAATTACAAGCCTCGAACCAAACAAACCAGCTATTACAGACATTGATTTGAAGCATAACGTACTTGAAATTAAAACTTAGATACAATGGTTTGTGTACTCCTTAATATGGGAAAGAACTACAATCCCATGAAGCATTATAAAATATATATTAGGAGTTCAGATAACACAAAACTCAGTTTTTAACAATACTCAAAAATCATGCTTTTTCATTGTGCATTCTGATTAATTTCAATCAAACCGCAGTTGAATTACTTTGATTAAGTAAAATAACTAAAAAATACAGCTAACTAACACAATAAAAATATGATATCATAATAATAAAAAACTAAAAAATTTTTTTGAATGACCTTTTTTTTGTAAATAAACTCTTAAAGAGGGGATGAAAACTAAATCAACTCGAGTCATTCACAGTGCTTCATGGAGTAGGCAAGTTTGGCACAATTTATTGTGATGCTCTGATTGGTTGAGATTCCTTCACAGAATCATGGGTAATGTAGTTTTTTTTCAGCAGAAAAAAATTTAAAGGTGAATGAAATTAATGAGATACATACTTCCAGAACTTAAATGCTGAGATATATATAGTAGTATATGCAGCAAATATGCAAAAACAAGAAATTCTTTATGCCTTAAAAAAAAAAGAATAAAAGCAATAACAAAAAAACAAAAACAAAACTGTGTTTATCAAGACATTTCTTGGGGTACTTCACAAACTAGCTAATGAAAGTTAGATAATGCCAAATTGAGAAATTGATTTCTCAAGTTATTTCTGCATTGACATTCCCCAGTGCACCTTTAACAGCTTATACAAGATTAAAGTTTTGAAAAAATAGTTTCATACAATTACTTTTCACCCACCGAAATGATTTTTGTTCTTCCTCTCAATTACAAATCACCATCTTGACTGTTCTCCGTGCTCTTTTACCTGAAGTCTCCTGGTAATAAAGTAAAACAACTGCTCATACAATTCTGGATCCTTGATTAGAACCCTCTGAAATGTGAAAAAATATTCCAGTGTAAGATTTCATTTGAGAACTGGAAATTCAAAGCTTCTTTTCAGAAAGAATATCTGCTTGGATGAACCAGAGGCCTCTGGCTTGATGCATAATGACAGAGGAATCCTGAAGCATGTCCGTAAATTATATTGCACCATGGAAGATAAATCAAATGTAGGCTGACTGAGCAAACACACATTTCTCTGCTGCCAAGGTGATGGTAGATAAAGCAGTGCATTAAATTATTTTCAGACTGAAAGCCACACACTGATGTTTAAATCACTGATTAGCAATACCTTGAATTTTCTAAGATAAACAGATGATCTGAATGAACAGAGATGAAGTGATTCATCTAAGCCTTTAATTTTCTCATCATGTCAATCAGGACCGAACTGGGCTCTTAAAAACTGCACTTATCTTATGAGAAACACTTTCAGAAATTTAAATTCAGAGATATAGGACCAGATCTCTATAAGCCACCTATAAGATCTGAAGGAATAATGGAATAAACTGACAGCAGGTTCAGTGCTTAACATCCACACGGCGAGGCTGAACAAAAGCTAAGAAACCAGCAACACCAGACAACCATATCTCCATTTTCGAAATACTGTAGTCAACACCTAATTATTAAACACCTTACAACCTTAATTACAATTCTTATGGTTTATAGCTCTCTCATCGCATTCTGTAGTTACCTATGACTCATTAATGAACACGAATCTGGGTACTAGCAAAGGTCTTAATCTACTAAACATTGGGTTACTGATGACTCAATTACCTGCAACACGATTACTAGGATGTGCATTAAAACACAGATGGTATTTATCAACAACATCGCTGCAAAACCCCATTGTTCATCTTCATTTCAGCTGGTAAAAAGTACAGTGTCATTATAAAATATGTATTTGTCCTACATGTTTGTTGCATTAAGCTAAATAGATGATGCACACAAAAAAATGGCGATAAATAAATATAATAAAGCAAGGCAAAAAAGTCAGTACATACATAGATATAAATATATGAAGTATTAATCTAGTGCTTATTCCAATGTAACACCCATAAAAACTTTTTCCATCTATTAGTAAAATTTTACTTCAGATTTATTTGAATTATTGAAATTGCTATTAAAACTACTAGTTTTAATTAAAAGTAGTAGGAAACTTCTAGTAAAATATGAGTTCACTGGAATGATTTTAGAAACACCCTACGAATCTGATATTTTGACAACAAGTAAAAAGCTCAAAGAAAAGATGTAAAATCCTGCCAATTCGCTTATAAGTAACCGCAGACTTCTTTGACTTAGTTGACTCTCCTTCAAGGTATATGCTGAGCGAAATGAAATGATAGCTACTGTTCATGCAATGTTAATACTTAACTTTCCCCCATGGGTACAATTAGTTCATGAACAAAAGAAACAACTGCATTATTCAAACCATTTGAAAGGTTGAAACAATTAATTAGATATCAGGCCCTGTGGTCACAGCCAAACAAAAGTAAAGACAATCCTTGATGCCAGACATGATGGTCTGTGTGAAAACAAAGACCCTGCGCAAGATAAGATGGCTCTGTAGTCTGAGGATGACTGTGTGTTTCAACACAATGCAGAAGGCAGTCATTTTGATTTTGAGAATCATTTACATTAGTTTAAATTACAATTACTAGACCACATTTAAAAGGGTCAAATAACGCCAATTTTCCACAAGCTGATATGATTCTTTAGGGTCTTAATAAAAAGTCTGTAATATAGTTTGTTTAAAATTTCTCACCCATTTTAAGAGTGTTTTCAAAACACTCTGTTCTGTGTACTCCCCCTTTAAATCTTCACAAGCTCTGCTGACCCCGCCCCTCTTTTCCGAAGCACTCTCAGAGGATGTTTATTTAGCTGTATTGTAGCAGATTAGAGGGAATCAGACACTTAAGATTTGATCGGAACATTGAAACATGAGGAGCCGAATTCCACAAAGAGGCCTCAAGAC
>JAUMHE010000016.1:4592446-4623058 GCA_032359235.1 Enteromius mattozi
TATATATATATATATGCGCACACATTAATCCACAAAATTACTAAAACAAACTAAAATTACAATAAAAACAGAAAATAAAAATAAAAACAATAATAGTATCTAAAATAGCACTGATTTAAATATAATTAATAATAATTAACATTTATTAAATAACTTTAAGAATTTATATACATTTATTTAAAATAATAATTTTTAATGCTATTAATGGAAAAAAGACATCCCGGAGTATGACATCATTTCAGCTTTTTCCAGAACTGGACAACACCGATAATTTTATCTTTGGTACTTGTCCATACTGTATTATCATTGCACTTGTAACATGATGAACATATTTTCTGCTCTAACTTTTAATTTAAAGCAACTCGTATAATGCAATTACAGTAACATCAACAAGAAAAACATGCAATGTGTGTACATACACTGACTTTAAATAAGTTGAGTATGCTTGATGTTTAAAATACATGTTATTTATAGTGAATTTCCTTATATTTAACTTTTTTATTCTGTATGTGCGATCCTGCATTCCTAACAATTTTACAATCTTATTTTCATGTGACCGACACTTTAGGTTGTGTTGTGAATTTAGACATTGTCCAGAAAGCAACTTGTACTATATCTACAACATTTGCCAATGTTTGGTATAAAGCTAGAGAACACTGCATTGAATACAGCATCCCACAATGCAATGCGTTGGATTTGACCTTCCATGTCCAGTGTGAGGAATGAGCTGGAAACTTTATCAATGACTCATTATTTAATTTAACCACAAACAGTAGAGACATTTAGCATGCATTTTAAACAACACTTTAATTTTTATACAGTATTTATGTGCAGTATGCAGTGTGCCTGTATTCCATTCAGATGATCGTCTAAACAGGTGATCATGCTAAACTTTAAGTATTATTTATTTCAGAGTTGTAACCACATGTTGTGCAGTAGTATGCAACATAACATCAATGTGCATACTACAGCATACTATTTGGTTACACTTTACTTCGATAGTCCATTTAGACATTCTACTAACTATAAGTAACTTTGTAACTACATGTCAACTAATTCTCATTAATTTACAACTACATGTCTACTAACTCAGGGTAGACTGTTAGGGGTAGGTTTAGAGTTAGTAGAATAAGTAGACCTATACTTGCAAAGTTTCTGATAGCCAGTATGAAGTATATTAAGAAGATATTAAGCAGACTGTCTACTAATACTCTAATGACTGCTAGTGTAATGACTGCTCGGGCTCAGTAGGATCCATTTGCAAGGCTTTATTCGAGATCGTAAACAGGCAGAGAGTATAATCCAGGGCAAACAGGTATATCACAGGTAATCCAATAGCGTGGTCAGTAAACAGGCGGGAATCAATAAGGCAGGCAGCAGAAATCATACACGGAGAGAAACAGTCCAGGGTCATACACATGAAAGGCAGCACGGGAAGAACGCTCAGAAATAACACCATGGGTAGTTAAGACTTCGCACTGAATCAGTCAAAGTCAGGCCTTTAAATAGGCGGGGAAGACGCGAACCCAGGGCGGAAGCGGCTGAGGTACGTGGGACTAAAGGGTCCGGGTAAGAACTAATATTCCGGTGAAGGTTCCCGCTGCCGTCGGTCAGAGAGAGCCATGGAGGTGGCCGCTGTGACAGAGCCCCTCCCCTGCGAGCGGCTCCCGATGCGAGCCGCCCCACGGCCACCACGGTCTACCACGGGGACGAGGGGCCAGTTTCCCGGGATTCTCCTGGTGAAACACGGCCGTAAGCTGTGGATCGAGAATGTCTCTGGAACTCACCCAGGATCTCTCCTCGGGACCGAACCCCTCCCAGTCGATGAGGTACTGGATCATCCCGCCCCGGCGCCAAGAATCCAGGATGCGATTCACCTGGTAAATCTGTTCTCCATCTGGTATGGGGGGAGGGACCTCTGCTGGGGCGACCTCGTCCTGGTCCCTCTCTCCTCCCGGGTCAGCAGCGGGCGAGACATATGGAAAGTGGGTGAGATGCGGTAATTGGAAGGTAACTCAACACGGAAGGAAACGGGTGATTTGTCTAATAATCTTAAAGGGACCCACGTACCTCGGACTCAATTTCTTGCTTGGGAGGCAAGCCGAAGATCCCGGGTGGACATCCACACCCACTGGCCGACCTGGTAGCTGGGGTCCTCCCTGTGGCAACGATCGGCCTGCTGGGTGACTCGGCGGATGGCCTGCTGAAGATGGACGTGGGCAGCGTCCCATGTAGCCTCGCTTCTTTGGAGCCAATTGTCCACCGTGGGTAGATTCGTCGGTTCCCAGACCATGGGAACAAGGGCGTTTGAAAGCCCAGCACGCACTGGAAGGGGGTCAGTTTGGTGGATGGTTTCCTGAGAGAATTTTGGGCGTATTCGGCCCACAGCAGGTACTCGCTCCAATCCTGTTGATTATTATGACAGTAGGTGCGGAGGAAACGAGACAACTCTTGATTGAGCCTCTCAACTTGGCCGTTGGACTGAGGATGATACCTGGATGTTAGGCTCACATTGATATTGAGCTGACTGCAGAATGCCTTCCAGACCCGGGAGGTGAACAGTGGCCCGTGGTCAGAAACAATGTCCTCCGGTAGACCGTAAAAGCGAAAGACCTGGTTCATCAAAGACTGCGCTGTTTCCCAGGCTGAGGGCAGTTTCGGTAAAGGAATGAGGCGACAGGCCTTGGAGAAGCGGTCGATAATAGACAAGATGGTGGTGTGGTGGTTGGATGGTGGTAGGTCCGTTACGAAGTCTACAGCAATATGAGACCATGGTCTCTGGGGAATAGGTAGGGGTTGGAGAAGGCCCGCAGGTCGTAAGTGTGATGACTTGGACATATTACAGGGAGCACAGTTCTTGACAAATGTTAGGACGTCTTGGTTTACCGTAGCCCACCAGAAGCGGTTGGTCACGAGCTCAGTAGTGGCCTGGATGCCCGGATGGCCTGCACTGGGGCTGTCGTGGATGAGGTGGAGGAGTCGTGGACAAAGAGCCTCAGGCACGTAGACACGCTCAGGAGGACAGTCGGGTGGAGCTGGGTCGTCTCTTTGTGCCTTGTTGATTTCGGACATAATATCCCACTGCACTGGCGCCACAATGAGAGATGGTGGGATGACGGAGGTGGGTTGAGAGTCCTGGAGGGGGAGATCGAATAGTCGGGAGAGAGCGTCCGCCTTGCCGTTCTTGGAACCGGGCCGGTATTTGATTTTGAAGTCGAAGCGTGCGAAGAATAGAGACCACCGTGCCTGTTGAGAGTTGAGGCGTCTGGCAGTCCTGATGTACTCCAGATTGCGGTGGTCCGTGAGTATGATGAAAGGAGAGCTGGCCCCCTCCAGCCAGTGCCTCCATTCCTCGAGCGCTGCCTTCATGGCCAGAAGTTCTCTGTCGCCGATGTCGTAGTGCCTCTCTGCCTGATTTAACTTTCTGGAGAAGTAGGCGCAAGGGTAAAGTTTCGGTGGGCTGCCATGGTGTTCCGAGAGGATAGCCCCGATGCCTGTGTTGGAGGCGTCTACTTCTATGATGAATTGATGCTTGGGGTCGGGATGTCTCAGTATGGGGGCAGACGTGAAACAGGCTTTGAGGTTCAGAAAAGCCTTTTCACATTCGGGAGACCAGGAGAGACGAGAGCCCCCTCCCCGGGTCAGAGACGTTAATGGAGCGGCCACCTGACTGAATCCACGAATAAATCTCCGGTAAAAGTTGGCGAACCCCAAGAATCTCTGTAGTTCCTTGATGGTGTGAGGTCTGGGCCACCTTACCACCGCCGACACCTTGTTGTCGTCCATGGTTACCCCCTCGGCGCTGATGATGTAGCCGAGAAAGGAGATGGTGGTGAGATGGAATTCACACTTGGGGAGCTTGGCATATAAATGATGCTTGAGGAGTCTTTGCAGGACCAGGCGAACGTGTTGAATGTGGTCCTGAAGGTTCTCTGAATAGATGAGGATATCATCGATGTATACGATGAGGAACTTGTTTAGCATATCCCGGAACACATCATTTACCAGGGCCTGGAACACGGAGGGACTGTTCGATAATCCGAATGGCATGACGAGATATTTGTAGTGCCCCGAGGTAGTTGAGAAGGCGGTCTTCCACTCATCGCCTGCTCGAACAGGCGTGCGGTGCGCAGTTGTTCCAGAGCGGCCGGCACCAGAGGCAGGGGGTAACGAAACTTAATGGTTAGTTCATTGAGGGCTCTGTAGTCAATACAGAGGCGGAGCGATCCATCCTTCTTTTTAACGAAAAAAACCCCCGCCGAGGCCGGAGATGTAGAAGGTCGGATGAACCCCTTGGCGAGCTCCTCCTTGATGTACTGATTCATGCTAAGAGTCTCGGGCTGGGAGAGGGGATAGATGCGGCCTCTGGGGGGCGTAGCGTTGGTTAGAAGGTCTATTGCACAGTCCGTGTCCCGATGAGGTGGTAGCTGGGTGGCCTTGACTGTGCTGAATGCCATATGCAAGTCCTGGTAAGGTAGTGGTAGGGTCTCGAGAGCAGAAAGTTCCTTGGGGTCTGTGACGATGGTGGCTCCAGTTCGAGGAGGACTTGAGGCGCAGTGAAGTTGACATGACGGAGACCACTGGGTAATCTTTAGATCCTTCCATGAGATGAGGGGGTCATGGGTGGCGAGCCAGGGGAAGCCAAGGATGAGCGGGTGACTGGGAGAATGTATCACGTGGAACTGTGCGGTCTCAGAGTGCTGGGAGTCTATGATTAGTGTGAGTTCCACGGTGCTGTAGGTAACGGACCCGTTCCCTAGTGGTCATCCGTCGAGGGCTGACACCATCATCGGTGGGGTACATGAAATCAAAGGGATACGGTGGTGATTAGCAAACTGCAGGTCAATAAAGTTCCCCGCAGCCCCAGAATCCACAAATGCTTTAGTCTTGATGTTCTGGTCTTTAATGAAGAGGCAAGCATCTAAACTCAGAGAGGATGACAGGGGAAAATGGCTTACCCGGTAGTTGGCTGAGCGGGGTGGTCTGGAAGGACAGTTGGCCCGGTAATGACCGCCCTGACCGCAGTAGAGACAGAGACGGTTCCGCATCCGCCTCTCACGCTCCTCCTCAGTGAGGCGGGTGAACCCGATCTGCATCGGTTCTTCGCTAGTAGCGGTAGCGGAAGCTGGAAAGACCGGAGTGTATCGGCGCCCTCTGCGGGATCGGAGCAGATTATCCACTTCGATGGCGGTCTCCATATACTCCTCCAGCGTTTTCCCCTCGTCACGACAAGCGAGTTCGGACTGTAGGTCCTCCCGTAAACCGCGGCGAAACAGTGTTTTGAGAGGCTTGTGGTCCCAGTCCGTCTGTGCTGCCAGCGTGCGGAACGTGAGTACGTAGTCTGCGGCGGTCGAGGAGCCCTGGCGGAGGTTCACCAGTTCCTCTTCAGCCTCGCGACCATCCACGGCGTGATCAAACACCTCCTTAAACTGTTTGAGGAAGTGATTGTACGAAGGGAACGCCATGTTCTGTCCTTCCCACAGAGCGGTGGCCCAGCTCAGAGCTTTGCCGGTCAGTAAAGAGCAGATTAAGGAAACCTTACTGTCATCGGTGCTGTAACACTGAGGTTGCTGGTGGAAGCAGATGGCACACTGCAGAAGGAATCCCTTGCATTTACCCGGAGAACCGTCGTACTTTTCTTGGAGAACCACTCATGTCTGCATCGGCATGGGCACGGCCGGCGTGGTAATGGCGGCCGCGGCGGGTGGCTCAGAGCGGGGGCTGGACTGTGGATGTGTGGCGAGCACCGAACATTGACGAGTCACCTCCGCGACCACACTGAATAAAGCCGCTGGATCCGGTTGTGTCTTCTGTAATGACTGCTCGGGCTCAGTAGGATCCATTTGCAAGGTTTTATTTGAGATCGTAAACAGGCAGAGAGTATAATCCAGGGCAAACAGGTATATCACAGGTAATCCAATAGCGTGGTCAGTAAACAGGCGGGAATCAATAAGGCAGGCAGCAGAAATCATACACGGAGAGAAACAGTCCAGGGTCATACACATGAAAGGCAGCACGGGAAGAACGCTCAGAAATAACACCATGGGTAGTTAAGACTTCGCACTGAATCAGTCAAAGTCAGGCCTTTAAATAGGCGGGGAAGGTCAGAGAGAGCCACGGAGGTGCCCGCTGTGACAGCTAGACATGTAGTTGCAAACTTACTTACTGTTAGTAGAATATCTAAAGTGGACTATCTATATAAAGTGTTACCTACTATTTTACTAACTACTTTTCAAAAATTGTATGCAGTATATGCTGTGCATTCTGTAGTACACTTTTATTCAAGCTTACCAAATTATTGCATATTTGAAAAGAATATTGTAGCATGCAAATTGTAAGTACTGTATGCTAAATTGTTTAAGAACTGAAATTATGTGACAATTGTGCAGCATACTACTTTATTGCTAAATACTCCATGCTGTTTCACCTCCAACACTTATATATAGTAGCCTATATACTGTACAGTAAGCAGTATAATTGTGTTTTTTAATTATGCAAAGGACTGCATACTTTAAGTATGCAAAATTGCAGGCATGCAAAATGATTTCAGAACTGGATTTACACACACAATGTAATGTAGTTGCACTACTTCATTGATGAATACTGCACAATTTTACAATAAACTTCTAAACTAGCATGCAGTATTGTACAGTATGCAGTATGCTTGCATTTTTTTAAACATGCTTTAAGTATGTAAAATTGCAAGTATGCAAAATTATTTCAAAACTGGACTTACACATGCAATATGATGTTTTTGTGCTACACTGAACACTGCACACTATTTTACTTTAAAAATAGCATACAGTATACACTGTGCACTAAGCAGTATACTTGTTTTAAATTAAGAACATAACCTAAAGTGCCAGTCCAACACAACTTAGCATGAAAACTTATTTTATACAAAAATATGGGCAACAAGACTTCACATTCCAGGGTGTCGGTTTTTAATAAATATTAAAATGATTATTAAATAAATGTGCATCAATTAAAATGATTTAACCAACATAATGATTTTAATATTTATATACTTAATTATAATCATTTATTTTTAAATTCTAACTTTGTTAACCATTTATTTTACAGTGTTCTTGTTACAAATGTTACATGTACTTACTATTATAATAACAATAAAATATGCTTAATTACATGCAACTAACCCTAAACCAAACCTAATCCTAGACCTAACCATACATAGTAAGTTCTTGTAGTTAATTAGTATTACTTGGCACTGTACTATTACACTGTAACAAGGACACCTTAAAATAAAGTGTAACTATTAAATTGATAAAGCATTTAAAATAGTTTAATACATAAATATTTATGATCTACTCTAATTTTATGACGTTTAAATCCTCTTTATTAAACGTGTTTTTGCTTCATAAATTGGCAGGTCTGAGTTTAACTCTGGTAGACAAAACCTTTTCTCTAGCATTCCGGCGTTTCCATGCGCATGAATTAAAGTGAATAGAAGGCAAAGTCTAGTGTGATGCCCCTTTAGAAAGGCATACAAACTCTCTTTTTAACAGTGTGATTGACAGCTGTTCTAGCCAATCAGTGCAAGCGTTACCAGTGTGATTGACAGGAGCTGTAGCAGATGGGACATTTCTCACAGAAGGCTCCCGATCGCCGAGTGTCGTCACACACACACTTGCCGCACACACATTTTCCCCAGCCGCTGCAGATCAAGCCGTCGTCTGACACACAGCTCTCGGTGGAGACGGGACAGTCGCAGGACTCACCCGTCCAGCCGGGGAGACACACACATTCACCCGAAACACACCGGCCGTGTCCTGAAATGTCACAAAGTCATAAACACACAATTACATGACCAGACATACCAGGGGTGTCATACCATGTAGTTTTCAAACGCCGTATACAAATGTGTCTATTCCAGAGATCTTTTCTGTTGTTTAAAGCAATACACATTTTTCATACATTTATAATACATAAAATGAGATCACCTTTCATTGTTACGTATTTATTTTACAAGATTATCCAAAATAGGTATTAGTCATCAATAATCAAATAATCATAAATAATCAAATGATTATTTAATATATATTTACTATTTGACAAAAATTGTATTATAAAATATATATATATTTTATATTTACTATTTTATAGTTTCTTTTAAAAATAGAAATAATCAAAATTAATATTTAATATATAAAACCTTTTTTAAAAAACTTTATATATCATTTTAATTATATAATTTAAAAATAGGAATTAACAATTTAATTTAATACCTACTTTTTAAAATTGACATTTCATATCAATTATATATGCACACAAATTACATGTTAACACACATACATATATATAAATATATAAATATACAAATATATATATATATACATATATATATACATATATATATTTTAAATCCACAGAAAATCCAAATATTAATTTAATGGGTAAATTTAATGTACTGACATATTAAAATACATAAATGTAAAAATTATATATAACATTTAAAGCATTTTTAACATCCAATTATTTTATTAATTATATACATATTTCAGAAAAACCTAAAATATATAAACTTTTCAAAAAGTTTTTAAAACTTATTGTATTATAAAATTTTTATTCTACTGATAATTTCAGTTTAACCAAAAATTATTAAATTTAACAAAACTTTTTGAAATTTCAAATATCAATATTCGATTTGTTAATATATTTTAAAAAAAATTTAAAAGTATATTATACAGAACTTTTAAAAATGCATTAAATTCCAAATTTATTAAATTAATTAATAAATAAATACATTTAAATTTGTTTTAAGTGCCCCTACTATTGATTTTTGAAAATGATCTTTCATGCAGTGCGTATAAAGTTATTGTCTCCCATAAGAAAGAGTCGACTCTGAATCATTGAAATGAGTCTTTTTTAAAATGAATCACAAGCCCTTTCATGTTGACCCACGTAAAAACATTAACATATTGCCTGTGCACTTGTTGGTCCTTTTGCGTTGGTCTGAATGAAAATGCAAATTCATTCTTCACCTCTAGGTGCTGCTTTTGGGGCGTTAAACACTGCTTTATCAGACATTACAGGTGTGATGAGATGAACATGAGACCAATCACCACAGATTAGCGTCACGCAAAGGAGGTTTGGAAAAATTCATTGTTGAGCCTGACTCCCAAAAACAAAATATGAACCTTTCATTACTTATCATAAGGGCTCTTTAATATACATATGTTATGTAACTATGTTAGTTAGTCACAGATTTTAAGCACATCTGGGCACTCACCGGCACACACCAGGCCCTTCACATACGGACAGGAGAAGTCATCCATCTCACAGAACCTGCCGTAGATGTGTCCGAGTCTGCTGGAGTCACACACACACGCCCCGCACCGACAGAGTCCTCTCCCGCTGCAGACGGCTGCGCTCCGGGACATCCTACAGCCATCGGACTCCGCAGGACAGTCCAGAGACAAGGGGTCATCCCCGCAGCGGCCCGCCTGAGAGCAGCCGCACACACACTGCTGACGGATCCGAACCTTCACCGACTCGTTAAAGCCCACGGGTCTGATGGTCATCACAGCGTCCTGCTCAGAGCCGACCACCGGACACTGGTTCATTCCTACAGTCACCCTGAAGAGCACCTTCAGAGCAGAACACAGAGCACTTCATATCTCCTGCTACACTTCTTCAAAACAAAGGTGCTTCAGAAGAACCATTCAGTCACGGGTTCTTTAAAGAACCACCTCTTTCTTACCGTTTTATAACCTTACGCCACAAAGAAGCTTTTGTGAAACAAAAAGGTTTATATTTAATTAAATGATTAATCGCATTCAAAATAAACGTTTTTGTTTGCATAATATATGTTAATATTTATTGTAAATATATAAACACACACAAATACACTATATATTTAGAAAATGTATATATTTATATTCATACTTTGTGTTAAAATCAATCAATAAATATGTTTAATATATAAACATAACAATTATAAACTAATTATAAATCATTGCTCAATATACTATATGTGTGGGGTATTTATTAATATTTTAAATCATTTAAAGTATTTATTAACATTCATTATCATTCGTATTTTAAAGCATTTATATTTTCAGCAATTTTTATCAATTTTATTTAATATTTTTATTTAGCTATAAATTCATATTTAAGATTCATATAAGTTTAAGTAGTTTGTCCAATATTCATATTTAATTAATTCTATTATATATAGCTTTATTATTATTTCCATTTTAATTTGTTAGTTTAGTACTGCCACCATATTTACATAAATATTTGTAGAAAAGTTATATTCTATTTCTCTTTAATTTAATTATGTTTTCCTTTTAGTACTGCCAGCTAATCAACTTTTCATGTCTAAATTTCATTTAATATCTTTATTTTATTTCATTTCATTTTTATTTCAGTTGACAAAATTCATTTTAAGAGACTTAGTATTAGTTTTAGTTAACAATAACAACAGGTTTTTCTTAAAATCATTAATTTTTTTAATAAAAGCCCAAACGTTTACTGTATATTAACCAAGATTTTTCAAAAAATTTTGAGGAAAATATGAATTGTGTTTCCTGTGCAAAATCCACCACCAAAGACGTAAGAGTGTTTTCTTCAGAAAATGTCAAAATCTAGCTGTGGTGCAACAGTGTTATATTTGTGCTTGTGGTCTCTCTGCTATGTTCCTAATGTGCTGGATACTTCAACACAGGTCACATGATCATATAAAACAGCTCTTAAATTTGTGTCATTATAAACACTGCAGAACAGAGTAATTACTTCCATTAGCTTGTACTATTTCTTAAGAAACCGAACTGAAAATCTCCAAGGCATGTATAACCTTAAAAGGACAGTTCGACCAAAAAGACTATGATTTCATGATTTGCTCACCTTTACATCATCATTTATATCATCATCCTCTAAAAACAACAGATGATGTTTTCCTTTGAAACACAAAAGGAGATGCTTAAAAGAAGGTTGTTTTTCTCCATGCAACAAACGTAAAGGCTGTCAAGCTCCAAAAAAGTACAACAAAATAGGAAATCCTATTGTAATTTAGAATAGCTGTTTTATAGGTTAATATATTGTAAAATATAGTTTATTTCTGTGATCAAAGCTGAATTTTCAGCATCATTACTCCAGTCTTAAGTTAATGCATCCCTGCTGAATAAAGGTATTTTTTTAATAATAAACTAAAATAATAACAAAATATGCACTACTTTTTATGTTACAGCCACTGGTCACCAATAACTTACATTGTCTAAAATAAAATAAATAAAATAAAATGAAAATGAATTTAAATTAAATTTAAAGTAATAAAAAAATATGCACTACTTTTTATGTTACAGCCACTGGTCTAAAATAAAATAAAATAAATTAACATAAAATGAAATAAAAAAGAATTTAAATTAAATTTAAACTAATAAAAAATATGCACTACTTTTTATTGTTACAGCAACTGGTCTAAAATAAAATAAAATATTAATTTAAATAAAACTAATAAAAAACATACACAACTTTTTATGTTACAGCCACTGGTCACCAAGAACTTATATTGTCTAAAATAAAATAAAATAAAATACAAAGTCTCTGTAATATTTCTGTGTTACTTTTTTGGCCTTGGTGAGCCTACCGGTGAGCAAACATTATTTTTGGCTGATCCAGTCCTATAATTTGAGCATTTTCCTATCAAAGCAGACGTACTGTTTGGTTGGGCCGAACTCCGGAGCACTTGGTGTTTCCGGCGAGCGTGGATCCGTCCGGACACAGGGCCGTGGCGCTCACCCGGAAGCGCTGATCCCGCTCCTGGCCGTCCTCCAGATCGATCTGCACCTCCACGTCCGACAGCAGCTTCTGTCAGAGAAGACAGGAGAGCCCATTGTCTCTGGTATATAAGCAGGTTCACTGGGAAAAGGGCAGGATAAAAATAGCAGCTCTGATTGGAGCTTGCAGCATTTTTTGGCCCGGTGCTCAGAGACCGTTTATAAATGCAGGCTTCTGTTTGCTGAAATCACTGCATTTTGTAAAGGACAATGCATTGTTGTGCTTGCCATCAGATTATTCCTCTCTTTAAATGCATGCCGGAACAGATTCTGGCATTACAGCCGGTGCTTTTCCTATTAAAGCGAAAGCAAGCGGTCTGAAATGTTTGGGACCTTCTGCACTTCTAATCACACTGTCCTTGAGCGGACTGAAAGAGAAAGCAAAACTGTTTACCTTGTAGGCATGCACTACTAAATCTTTTAGATTGGATGCTTTGGGAAAGAGTCGGCCCACGTAACTTCCAGGAATCAAGTCCAGCAGATCCTGTTTAGAGGAAAAGATGAAACATTTCAAAAAAATAATAAATATAGCTTGACAAACTTAATAGTGAGTCATGTCTCGTTTTGTCAAAACACAGTAATCCAGTGCATTTGTGACGCCCGCTTGTTCAGCGCTGCCGCTTCTGGAAGTACTTTTCTATTCATTTTTCACCAGATGGACTTAAAAAGGCTTTGTTAAAGCGTTATGAGTCATGAATCAAACCAAGCAGCTCTGAGGGGAATCACAGCAGTATGAAGAAAAAAACATTTGAGAATTGGATGAAAAGACAAGACGGCTTTGAAGAACTACAATCCCATGAAGATCACTGAATTAGACATGATTTTTAAATCTAAAACTACTCATAAAATAAAATAAAATAAATAATAAAAAATAAAATAAAATAAGGAATATGTTCTACTTTTATGTAGCTTTGACAGCCATTGGTCACCATAAACGTACAATGAATAAATAAATAAAATAATAATATTTTTGTTTTTTTTGTTTTATTTTAATTTTTTAGTTTTATTTTTTTGATAGCCACTGGTCACCATGAAATTTTATTGTGTATATAAAAAACACTACTACTACTTATGTTTAAATTAAATTAAATTTAATTTAATTTAGGTTTTATTATTATTTTTTTTTATGTAGCCACTGGTCACCATGAACTTTCATTGTATTAAAATAAAAAATAAAATAAATACACTACTACTGCTTTTATGTTTTTATTTTAATGTATTTTGTTTTACTTTATATCTTATTTTGTAATTTATGTTTTGATAGCCACTGGTCACCATGAACTTTCATTGCACAAAAGTACCTTTATTTAAACGAGAGAAAAACTAAATTTATATGGTCCTGAGTAATATATGTATTGTAAAAATATATATGTATATATTTTGTTATAAGCATTTCACGAATGTATAGAGACTGACACAATTTCTTGCTGACCTCTGATTGGTGGAATTTGCACAGCATCATGGGTTTTTTAGTTTTTTAAACACAAATTCAGGCGTTAAACAGAATTATACAAAAATAAATGGAAATAACATAAGCAGATGGCTTCAACAAAAGTAGATACAATTGAATTACAACCTCAGAAACTCATAAAAGCTCAATCTTCATCTGGAGAAAATTAATTTTTTACTTCCAGAACTCAACTGTTACACTGACTCTACACACTTAGAAGTGAGCTGAGACTTTAACAGCAGAAATGTGAAGCTACTCTAGTTTTTTTTTTAAAACATACAAACACATGAGTACAATTAAGTGAAACTATTTCTGCATGAACTTCTGGTAATTTTTCTGGGTGGAGTTTAGCATTTTTTGCATTTGCACATCTATTGCATTTTTACTTTTTACCACAGAAGTTGCATGTAATCCAGAATATTTTCTTAAATTGAGCTTCTTTCATGCAGATATTCATTGAACAAGTGCAATAATCACTGACTGAACAAGTCTCTGAGTGCGTTCCCATAAATCACTGCCAGAGGTCTTGACAGCAGTGTTGCTAAAGCCACTGATTTCTGTGGAAACACCCAAATTCATAATGTGAGAGAAATTACCTCATACCACCGATATTGCACCTGGTCCACTGCAAAGATGGAGTAAACACTGTTCTCCAGAAGCTTCTCGGCCAGTTGAGCGATTGTGGGATGCTCCTAAACAACAACAACAACAACACTGTGAAATTTGTACAAACATGAACAAAAAATTTGACTATGACTACGACTATGACCAATCTGCACTATAATGACCGATATAGAAATAACGGTGACTTGACTTTTTATTTAAAGTACTATCAGTGAAGATCATTCATTATAGTATATATCAACAGAAAACTAAACATGTATTAACATGATACTGTGGTAATACCATGTTATTTCTTTGCGGTATCTATTGTATATGACAATCATAACAATACAGCTGCTGAATTAACTAAAACTGAAATGAAGCTAAAATAAATATTAATATTAGATTAATAACATCAATCTCAAGTCTTCAGTCTCAATTAGTTTAAGTACCAAGATTAATAAAACTGAAATAAAATGAAATATAAATATATTAAATTATTAAAAAACTAATACTATATTATTAACATTAAATATTAAATGAAATATGAAAGTTGAATTAATAAAATAACTTGAAAACATAAAGTGAAAATTAAAAATATAAAAATAAATGATAAATTCAAAATATGAATTATTATTTTAATTATCCAGATTAATTAAATATTAATTTGTATACAAGTACATAAATAATACTACATTATTACTGTTAATATTAAATATTACAGATTTTTTTTTAAACTTTACAATAATAATAATAATAATAATAATAATAAAATTAAAATAAATCATAGTTACATAGAATATATTATTCTGAAATATTTTAATAGCCTACATATATATAAAAAAATTAATTATAGAAATGACAAAAGGACATAATAAAATGAAAATAAAAGCCAAATCAAATATTAATACATAATCAAACAATAAAACAATGCTGTTCAGCACCATGGTATATAGTATGTGTGTGTGTGTGTATATATATATATATATATATATATATATATACACACACGATATGATGACTTAACATTTTTCTTCATTAATTTATTCCTGTGATGATATTCTGCATTCAATTATTATTGCTTCTCAATTGTTAATAAAGGCTCTTATAATTTTTTTTGTGGAAAACATAAGTTTTTCAGGATCCTTTGATGAACTTTTGCACAATTATAAACATCTTTATGGTGACTTTTGACAAATTTGATATAGCCTTTATATCTCTACTGAACAAAACAAATAAATAAATAAATAAATATCTCACAGTGTACGTTTAATAAAAGAGTTGGAAGGATGTGGGGCAAATGAATAACTGCATTTCTTTTTTGTGTGACTTATCCCTATAATCACACTCATCTACCATCCGACACTTCTGACATTACAAAATATACATGACTTCATTCTGTTCATTTCTGTTGTATCTTGTTGTCATGGACAGACCATGTACAGATAAAGAACATGTGGGGGGAAAGCAGAGATGGTGCTGCCTGACTGAACACATCTCCTCCAGCAGCACTGTGTAAGCTAACTGAGATCATGTGATTCACACAATCCACTACAACTCCATCCAGTGGAGTCGTAACAGCGTCTGGTACCATGAGATGGTGAATATTCCAACCCCCAAAAAGTGCACAGATTGCTCGGCCAGACCGCGGAGCAGGCCTTGTCACCTTGTGCAGGGTGCAGAAAGCAGAATTGGGAGGGTAAAAATGAGAAGTGACAGGATATTGATTTGCTTATCACCACACTGCAGACACACAGGAGTGGAGGGTGAGTGGGAGGTTGGTTATCAGTCGTCCACGTCTGATAGAAAGAGAGAAAGTGAGAGAGTGAGAGGAGAGAAAGAAAGATTTCTCAACTGATTGGTTTGCCTCATTTTGGACTCGACTTTCGGTGTGTGTAGTGCTGACAGGCGTGCACTTTTACAGTAAATGAAAGTAAGCTTTGTGATGTGATAGGATTATGCGCTTATATAGAGCAGGTTGAAAATAAAAGAACGCTATCAACTTCTTTTGCGGATTTGGCAGAATTGCCTGCAATTAGGTGGTTTTCGTGAAAAAAAGCGGATGGCTTTCGAGAATATACTTTCGAAACCTGCTGAAAAAGGTACAAAAGAAGTGTACAATTTCAACAACGAAAGAGGGTAAGAGCAGTCCATCTAGGTCAGCTGCTCTTTATTCAGCCAAACTTAATCAGCCTGCTTTAAAATGCCTTTAGCCCATCACTTCTTGGATCAAACAGAAACTTGGCATAACAATGAGGCCAAGAAAAAAGACCCTGCTATCGCTCTAGGTATTTTCTGTAATCAACATGAAATAGAAAAAAGAAAAAGTATTAGATCAATATTTAGCCTGCCCCATTGACTGCTGCACTGCCATTGAGCTGTTTTGCATGTGTGGTTCATGAATTCAGCCAAAATAAGCCGTATGTCGACAACGCGATATTACCTCCACAGGTGCTACCTTGATGAGAATGAGGTAGATTACGTATGAAGGCCTGCTTAAAATGCAGCTCTGTGTCAAGAGGTACAGCATGTGAATGGGGTACAACAGGAACTCATTTCCCAGTCTTTTTCACATGGAGTCCCTGGGCTCCTCACGTTCATTTTCACTTCCCATTTGTTTGATAACAAATAGAGGTTCAAAGCCCAGATGGGAAACGGCACCATTAATGAAATCTCTCCTGCATGAGACTTGGGTCGTCTCTGAAGGTGCTTGCGGTCAGGTCATGATAGATCTCAGCATTGGTATGCTACAGGAGCTCCTGGCTCTTCCCAGCACTTGTCAAAATAAAGTTGGATTTGTGTGAAATGAAAAAGAGCGAGGTGATTAACTGACAGAGGTTGCTTTTTTCATTAGGATCATTATGATGAAAGTGCATTCATTAGCGATTCTTACAAATCCTGTGATTTTCAGGGAAGAAACAGACAAGTCAGCTATATACAGGAATATATATGAATACCATTATTTGCAGAAGTGAAACAGGCCTTGAGGCTTCTTTCAGTTCTGACTGAACAATTCTATTCAGAAAGTATATTTACCAAGTTCTGCAAGGATACTTTCATTCTGCCTACAGTAGTGCATACATTGAAATTGCAATTCAGTGTTGAACTATAAAGAAACGGCTTGAAAGCAAACCTACAAAAAAAATCCATAAAAGCAAAGAAAGCACCATTCCATCCTCTTCATGTGTGAATGACTTCTTTTCTTAGGGGCTGGCAACATAAGCTATGTTCACACTGCAGCTTAATGTGGCCCAAATTTAATTTCTTCCTCCATTAAGTGACTCTCTCTCTCTCCCCAGAAACGAAATGCTTACAATATGACATATGAAACCTGATTTGTCCCACTTTCATACTATGTGTGTATAACAAATGTGAATTAAAATCTGTGTAAAGTCAATATTAAATGTGTTCACACCACAGAAAAATGTGTTATTAACCACCCAGCCAAATTTGAATGCCAAAAAAAAGGCGAAGTAAATAAAATAAGGTAAAATAAAAAATAAGCCGTCCTCTCTGCTCTCAAACGCTGGGGACGTGTCTGCTGAAACCACACCCACTCATGGCAAAGCAGCCGTCTCTCTCAATGGTCTTCCTCAAGCAGCTTGATTTAAATAAGGAAACCAGGCTCAGTTGTTTTGTAAATTATAGCAACCACGTAATGTGACAAAGGCATAGCCGGATAGCAAACTGTAGACTGTAGTGTCTAACAGTAATGACAGTAACTCAGGATTGAACGGACGAACCACTGATGCTTATGCGCTCTAGTTATTATGTGTGTGTTCAACTTGAAGCAGCACTGTGCAGAACGATCAGTCTTTGACATCAAAGTACTGCGAGAGTGATTTAAAGCATAACAAACAATCAGTCAGTGCTGCTTCAAGTCCAACACAGCTCTTATAGTTTCGTGGGGCAGCACTCGGTGGCTCCATTGCATCATCGAGTGTCAATTTAGACCCGCCCAATAAATCCTGCGCACAAAAATGGTGAAAAACTATTTAACGGTATATCTCCACCATTAAGTATTATATAGTTCACAATCCTTGTAACATGTTTCAGCAATGCATTTCTAACATTTATGTGTTTACAAACAATACTCAAAATTGACTTTACATGGTCTTTAAATGTGAAGTTCTCATTTGCTTTATACATCATTCAGTCACTGTTATGCTTTACTTCTGTTAGCACAATAAACTGCCAATACTGTAATTTTGCAGACTGTTCATTCTCAGTATCTGATGTTCAATTTTATTTTGGACTCCAATGAACATCAGGTTCGCAACAATAGCATTTGTTTAACCTCATGTGGATCAATCTGAAAGCAAATTTTGAGCCATGCTTAGCTGTGTCGAATGTTGCTATATACTGCAAATCACAAACATTACAATTTATTAAGGCACGTTTAACTACTGCTTGATGTTTTTAGGGCTTTTAAAGCATAAAACACTTTATATGGTCCAATCTCTCTGGTGGATTGTTTAGGACTTCCTTGTGGTGACTACCTCCAAAATGGCCAACTGCCACTGAGCTAAAGGGAAATATTAACTAATAGCTCTCTTAACATAGTACAGACCTCCTTGGACGTACCACACACACAGTTTGATATTAGAAACATTCCATCTAAGTGAAGTATTTAGAAGGATAATCAAGACAAATTCCCAAACCACATATTTTTTCTCTTTCTAAATCCTCTTCAAACTGAACATAAACGCTCTTGATGTCATGTAGGCCCTTACCTTGCAGACTGTATACGAGTACCTGTCATCATTGAAGAGCGCTCTACATTTTGCTCACTATGAACACTAAGTACTTCACGTTACGATTCAGCAACACTGATCAAGCCAAATATTTATACGCATATCGTAAGTGTTTCCTGCTGTTTAGAAAAAAAATTATTCGCAAGGCCTTTGAACTGCAGCTGCAAAGTTTGTGTTCTTACAAGGTTAATCTTCAGTATCTTTGTCATTGAGACAATAGAGTTGTCAGCCTATTTAAAAAAAGCCTAAATTGATCCCTTAACAATTCTGTTAATAGAAAGATCTCAGGGACACAAGGGAGAGATAGAGGGGGAAAAGAGGGCTGATTAAATCGTCTTCATTTACTTAACTTGCAGCTAATAATACAATTAGAACATCTTCAGGCAAGAGTATTGTAGGGTTAAAATGGGTGCTGTGGAAAATGAGTCTCTCGGATTAATGGGAGGAAATGAAGACACCCACACATGAATGCCGTCCATTCCACCAATTCATCACTTCCATCCTCATTGAAGCCTCTCGGTTATTACAGAGGAAGTCTTTATCACCACGCTACTTATTTCATTTCACCCTTCACGGGGGGCATTTGCTCACCGACGCAGACCTCTTCGGATCTGACAAAAAAGCCATTTGAACCGTCCTGTGCCCCCCTTCTGCCGCCCATCCCCATTACCATAAACCCACTCAGTCATGATAACCATTAATGCAGCGTCTTATTAAAAACCTATCAATACATGCACTGCCATTGCGCTAATGGGCAGGAATTCCTCTCCGTTAGGTCCGGGCTTGCGTTTCCTCTCCGGGCTAATGAGAGCCATCCCTCAGCATCTCTTTGAGCTAAATCACCTTTATTTGTATCTGCCTACTCGTACGGCTGGTAATTTATAGAAGTGTGCACAATGGGAGATGCATTAGAGCTGGCCTGGGGGGGGCACGCTTACAGGGTGATTCAGTTCGGCACTGGACTCGTGGCGAGCTGTTAATTGTTCTTCGTCGGAGCTCTGGTGATAAAGGAGAAGGAGTCGCTGATGCGACCGCTGATGAGGTTTTATTTCGGCCGAGTTTATTTCCAACACCGCGTAAAAGGCAGGACGCCCCTCCTAGAAGTTTGCCCTCTAACTCGAGGGAGGAATTGAATATTGCTCTATCCATCGGAGCATTTTACGTCTTCTGCTCGCCAGCCGTGAGAAATGTGGGGGTGTATTTACACTGGCGTTTACAGTGCGAGACAGAAGCGAGGCTCAGCCTCCATAAACTTTGCCAGGAGTCAGCGAGGCTAAATGGTGAAGTCTAAAAGATGTTGGTGATAGAAACTCGAAAGCGACATTAGGAAGCCTAGGGACACTGCATATTCTCCCTTAAAGGTTGGATTATGGATCGAGTTCAACGTGTTGTTTGTGTGAAAAGAAAAAAGAAAGATTCATATCCGTTGTTGTCACGGACATCAGGGGCGACGGAGGTAAATAGTATTGTATTCCGTCTTGCCATATTTTTCCACAAATAACTACGACTTGTCAGCCTTATTACTGCGATTTCACAAAATAACAACAAAAGCACTTGTCCATGTAAGTGGTTACAGTGATGGCAAATAAGTGGAGCTCTCACTTAAACTGTCAACAATGGGCAACCAAATAGCACTGCAATCTGAAAAAGAGCCTGACAACAGTCGGCAACCAAAAGGAGCCATGCACAAACAAGATGCGTTTCAACTACTCAGTTTGGTTGCCGCTTGAGCGTCGGACCCCATAGATAGCGACGCATAGATCCTGGTGAATCCATGTACGCCGTCCCCCAGAGATCCTCATAATGGCCATCGCAAAACAAGGCAATAATGTCTCATGCAATCATAATCACGATCCACCTTGGGACCGCTATGAGCCGACGGTGAGGAAAAGCTCCTGCCAAGCATGAAAACTATATAAATACACTTAGAGGAGTTGTAGGGAAGGTGTAGATCTGGAGCAGTGCCAGTCACATATCCAAGGCAACAAAAATCATTGGCATGCTGAGTCAGGTGCCAACACACATACATTATACATCTGCTCTGTCTGTGCCGGGGCTCTGCACGCTGCATTTTAGATTACGCTTGCTCACGAAAGCTTGTGCAATGCATGAAAAAAAAAGAAAAAAAATCATATGCCCTTAGGTCTAAGCAAATGCTTCTGAGGGAAAACCTGAAAACACTTTAAATAGATGCTCATTTGACATCTTAACAAAAAGAAGGATTTGGGATGGTTAGTCCTAAAGCTAAAAGATGTTGTGGAAGGTGGGGGCAGTGGGTGTATACACTGGGGGGCAGCATTGCAGCACAGAGGCTTCAAACTATAAATTCTGAGTAAAAGATAGGTGGGCCATCCCGCTGGGGCTAAATTAGCCATCTATCAGTCGGGACACATTGGGGTAGCAATCCATAGATGCAGAAAAACAGGTTAAGATGACATTGTAGGGAAGATTAGGGGAATGTGCTTTCCAAAAAAGCCCTAGTTTGTCCTCGCCTTTGTATCTTTACTCATTTGCTCAATGCGTTTATTAATGTTTTCATAAAAGTGCAGGGGGAGAGGAAAGCAGATTCTTTCAAAAATGGGCCATCATAATTTTAGGGGAAAACAATAGCTGCCTATTTGAATGCTTATCTATCTGAACTGCTAAATAACAAAAGCCCGCAAGGCTTAAAGCTCTGCAGTGTCATGTCCATACAGAGAAACATATTCTTTCAAACCTGAGAGTTGCTGTATAGATTACTAGCAGCTGACATTATCACAATTCCCACACAGAGGTATAGTTCAGAATATTTTATGCCAACACATGCAATCGTCAGTCCCTAGGCACATTTAGTGGGGATTTTATTGCTAATGTATGTAAGGCAGTTAATGCTCACAGATGAGAAAATTCCTGGGTGATGGGCTGTAAAATCCCAAATAGTGTAAAACAAGCCCCAAATGGATATTTTGGGAATGCAAACCCACTAGGCAGATCACAATGTCTCCTCTGAGCCTCACTACCCACCATAAATGTCACACAAATCATCTAATATATTGCCAGAGTAAACACATGCTGCATATTAAGACACCTGCTCAAATTTACTGGACATCAGTAGCAAATTAACTTTCATATTATCATTGTCATTTACCAGTGTTGTGTCTATAAATCGCCTCACTTCATTTGCATTGGTAGGCAGGAATACAAGGCCGGCATTTGCCAATTTGCTGCCCTAGGCGAGATTTTACCTGGTGCCCCTTGCCTCACAGCCCATTCCACCAAGAATCATTGTGTTCAAACATTCACACAGAAACATGCCAATTAATTTGTACGACCACACAACCCCAACCCTAAACCTACCCGTTACCCAAAAATATGCAAAATCGCACGATCGCTTCTCATTTTATAACGCATCGCTCTACAAACTGAGCTACACCAACCCTGAATTAAATGCAGATAGGAGTGTATTTTACTATACGCTCTGATGGGTCATATTTTACCGCTATTGTACAAATGACCTACATACTTGAACTAACAATGGACATTACATTTATAACAGTGTTTGTTATTTCTGTTATTTAATCATTGACAATTAACCTTATTAAAGTGCCCCTATTATGCGTTTTCAAATATGATCTTTCATGCAGTGTGTCATGTAGCTGTATGTGAACTTAAACTATCTGCAAAGTTGTGACGCCGACAGTGCATGATTAATAAAGTTTTTGTCTATCAAAAAGAAGAGTCGGCTCACATTTGCCTAAACGAGTCGTTAGCAATTCGAATGTTTATTTATATAGCTTTGCTAAATTAATTAATTTGCTAAATATTGATTTAAAAATATTATTAGTACTAATAATCAGTGCATTAAGTAACATTTAGCTAGATAAAAAAATATTATATTATATATTAATATTAACTAATATATATATATATATATATATATATATTATGTATGTGTATATATATGTGTATGTATATACACACACACACACACACCCACACACACAAATATTATAAATATACTACTAATAAAGAATTAAATAAAGTCATACATACTTGTCAGTGGGAGATGGATGGAGGTTGTGAAACATCATCACGCCTTTACTGGAGGTCACGGTGTGACATTGTTCTGAACCGATAGCTCTGCTTAGTGCTTTCCACATCAGCCTCAGAATGACTAAATCCTCTCGTCAGGGTCTCTAACCCTCTGCGTCCCTGCTAGTGGTGTGCATTCACACCCTTTGAAGTGGCCTTACTCTGACCTAGTCACTCGGCTTGTCTCCAGATTGATCTGTCTGCACGTCCCCCCTAAAGGTCTCAATGCTCTCTTTGTTGCTTGACTCACCAAGGTTGCACATCATGAGAGAATGACCCCTAACACCTCAAACCTCTCAGATTATTTCACGGAAAAGATTGCAACAGGAATTGTAAAAAAATTGCACCAAATAGCCCTATGATACAGCACTTGTTTCTGAGACCTGGATAAAATAATGCCATGTGAAGTTTCCTGAAATGAGACACGATCAGTAGAAGGTTATTAACACACAAATATCTGTTAATGATCAGTAATAGCTGTAATAACCAATAACTTCATGGTGTAAAATAAATCATATTGTAATAAATAATTTAACCAATTTTAACTTTTTCAAAGTCTTAATATAATTTAAGTTGAAATAATTTGTACAGCTGAATAAACTTTAAAAAGACAGGTGGATATTTTTACAGGGTATAAACAACTATTTTATATTGTTTTTAATTATAATTCCGATATTACCACTCATTAAAACCAACATTTATGTTGTTTATTGCAAACTAGCAAACAAATGTTTAATACTGCATGTCGTGCAAAAACAACAACAACAAAAAAAAAATAACTTTGCAAATTGTCAATATTATCCAATTTTCTTAATATAATAAATGGAGCAAATAAATAGGCCTATTTGAAAACAATCATGCAGCATCCCTTCATTAATTGAAGAAAATGCTATATTTTAGTATTTATTTTAGTCAGCATTTATTCTGACATCAATAACAAAAAATACATTGTGAGAAAGCTGCCGGAGGTTGCACCAAAACAAAATGAATACCTCTGAATTGATCCAAAAGTATTCCATTATAACCAGTTTAAGTGGTAAAAATCAGTAATCAATGCATGCAACATGATTCCTGGAAAGGCCTGCACAAAGAGACAACTGCACTGTGCTTCCTATTGTTTTAATGTACTTTGCTTCCTATTGTTTTAGTGCTGCTGTGTTGTCATAAACACATTTAGCAGATCTCAGAGGAGGGTGCAGGGCCAGTCTTTCACCAGCTAATTGAAAGAGATAGACAAGCTTGTTTAATAGTACTAGGGGAGGGGAGGATGCTGACATTCCTTATATTAAATTGCAGTCCGGTGAGTGATTGAGGATTCTAATCCCGTCTAATGCACTCCTTGATACTTTCATGCTGGAAATCTGTCGGCTTGAACACCGTCTCCCGCCCTGCACTTAATATCCTTTGAAAAGCTTTAAGGAATCAAGGGCAATAAATTATATCACGTGAATAAAATGCTTGATGATTTAGTGGGAGGAGTGTTGCATTTATTGCTCTCTTCTCTATTATTTCATTTTGTCACATAATTAGATTTAATTATTCAGTTCCATCTCTAATCTGCGCTCCTCATTTCCCCCTAAAATTAATAACGTGGATGCTTTTTCTTTCTTGCGCAATTCACATATCAGTTGTTATCTCTGAAGTAGGATATTAAACACGAAAGGCGTAAAAAAGGAAGCTCGAAGGTATCTGGAATGCACGGATTTAGATGCATTAACCACGTAAAAGAATCAAATTAATTGCATTCTTTGATTCATTTATCTGAGTAGACTACGACATCCTACAGTATGAACATGCCCCCAACTTCAATATACATGGAAATAAGATTAATTGCTGGAGACAGAGGTAAGAAATTAATAAATAAACTGAAGAGAAAAAATAATACAAATCATGTAAGAACCACTATAAATTTCCTCTTGAATCATTCAACAGAACTTTAGCAGCCCAAGGGGACTTTATAACAAGCTGTTTCCCTTGAAGGTTGCCATGGCCTTCAGCGCGGTAGCTCTGGGGATATCCTAATATATAAAAGATAATGAGAAATTCATATACCTATGGCATCAGTCACCAGATTCGGACCAATGCACCGATGTCACCGCTTAATTCCGGGGAGGTGCTATGTTTAAAACGCTAATTTAAAATCCCCACTGGATACAGGATAATTAGATCTTAATCAAGATATTTTGTTATCTGTGGGAGGCGTAAGCAGGGATTCGTGAAAACGCTGCCTGTAAGTGGGATTTAAGCGTAATTATATAGCCCAGTGTTGGCTGAGAAGTGTAATACACCGTTTCGTAAGACTCCAGAAAGCCTTCTGCATATCGCTCTCGTGAACCCTTCGTTTCGGCCCATCTTTAGTTTAGCGCCTCTGAACTCAGTCGCGTACCTTTCACCAAATCCCTTACTAATTGTTTCCGTCTCCTAGGTAGCAAGCCATGGCTTTGATGTTCAAAACCCTCCTTCCTTACAAAGGAGGCTGGCTGTGGGAGCAGAGGAGGAGGCAGATGGGCCGCGACAGGAAGCGGCGAACCTGACGTCTCTCTTCCCCTTTCAAGTGCTCTGGTTCAATCAGTCCTCACTACACAAGCTGTTGTGGAGCACCTTTGAAATCAGAACGTCTGCACAATAGTCTTGACTGCTAATGACTTCTTGTAAAGTTCCAAAGCTGCTCTGATTACCCACCCAAACAAGCGCAGACGAGCGTGCATGTGCCTGCGTTCGCACCACTCGTGTCTCCAGCAACGCTCACGAAGCCAACACGAGGATGCTAGTAAACAATTAATATGTTAATTCCGGGAGTCAATACCAGGCAATCGAGCAGGTGCGGGGTTGAGCGCAAAATAGAGCTTTATGAAACGCACCCTCCCTTTCTGCGCTCTGGTGTAAAAACTGCAGTTTCGCAACGGATCCTATGCAAGCCCCCCCTTCCCTCCTGAACTTCGCAGCTGACAGAAAAAGTCAGAGTGAATATATTCTATAACCTCAAGCCGCTGACCCAATGAACAAGTCGGCCAAATGAGCTTTTTAGACAAAGAAAGCTGCCCTGTCTAGATACCAGTGCAGCAATTTGACTCCTTCCCCATTATAATAGGTATGACCTGTTTTCCATAAGACTCAGTGCAGCAGCTTGACATATTTGATCTCTATGATTTGTGTGAAATGTGGTTCGGCTGCTGGAGCAGAAAATTTTTGCCCAGTTAATCAAATGGTAGAAGATTCTCAAGTGATTCATTAAAATCGGCCATCCAATTGGACCACAGCCATGTCAAACTGATACAGATACAGGCCTAGTAAATTTGGCACAATCCATGCACAGGGATACCAAGAAAAGAGGAGACGAAACTTCCTTGTTATACGCAGCTCTACACAAATGTTGTCTGCTATATTTTTTGGCTGACATTTGGGACCTGTACTTCGTATGTTGCTTAACACATCCGAGATACCATATCATAAATATTTCCTTTTGGCTCAAGTGGTGCTGTACCTCTAAATTAGTAAAATAGTCTCTGCTCATTATTTTTAGCATTAAGAATTCCATCTTTTAACCCATTTTCACACCACTTATCCTACTGCGGTTTGCAGGGATACTGCAGCCTATCCCAGTGTCTCAAGATTAGCACCCAAGGTGGATGGCCTATCCTTCACGTCTTTAGGTTGAGTGGAAATGGGAAAACATGCAAACTCCCAGGCAAGGCTCACTGAGACACTGTGCCACCACACATAAAATATATTTAAAATCATTTTTAATAAAATGCAAAAATCCTCAAACACATGGTAAAGTTGTGCTTCAGGCAACCTGCATCTTGGTATTTTCGGATGCCACCCTCTTCAACATTGCTTTCCGTTCTATACAGTAAAGGGGAAAACGCCAAAAATAGATCTTACTAAACAGTCCAATAAAATATATTTAATGAAAAAGGGGTCTTGCCTTTAAGCAAAAGTAATGAGTCAATCTTGTATGACCCTCTTGCAAACACCACTTGATCAAATCTTGTTTTAAGGGAGAATGTCGGGATGATTTCATGTAATTTATTGTTTGAACATGTATCCCACTGTTGTTGCCTCTTTTTTAATATATTATGAGTGACTGTAGGTTTAAGGTCCACAATCAGTGGAAGTCCTACTGTAGTACCACTTCTGCTTGTAATGCAGCAATCATCGTTACATTATGTTAATTAAAACCACTCTAGACTCCAGAGCAAGTTTTTGCTCACCTGTTGCTATTACAGTCTATGAACAAAATCTATGATCGGGTAAAATCAGTAACAAATGCAAATAAATGATCACTATACAATGATCAAGGCCGTAGTGCAAAACACACGACTGCTAATGTGCTTCAAGCAGAAGCAATGCAAACTTAAAATGACAACTTTACAGCCTACGTTCAGATTTTCATGAGATAATTAATTTTAATTGTTAATTGTTTAATTATAAGTGTTACATTTTTGCCTTTTACTGGAGGTGCTTTCCTCAAACTGCATGTTTCAGACATTTCTAAAACTAGTGGACTAGTGGAAATTATTTTCTTTGGTAATCAACATTGCCTTAATGTGAAAAGACTCATAGAGATGAAAATCACAAAAGAAATGGCTAATCCATGTGACAGTGAATGTGAAAAGTAAGATATCACTCTGGAGATCTGGAGGCAGCAGAGAGCAAATCTAACATGCAGATAGAAGGGCATAGTGTGGCACCTCAAATTGAGTGCCTTGAAAGTAGACTAATGCGTCAGGCTGCCTTGAAAGGGGAAGAGTGCAGTTCTTTCCATTCCTGAGCTTCAAGGACTCTCCTAAATTGGTTGGTGGGGCAAAGAAAGCAGATATGTGTGCGTGAGAGAGAGAGAGAGAGAGAGAGAGAGAGAGAGAGATGGGGAAAGAGGGAGAATAAAGGATAGAGAGAGAGTTACCTGCTGTACTCAGCTCTTGAGAGGTTCAAAATTCCAGTCTTAAGCTGATAACAGTGCCGACTGAAAGTGCTAGTCAAAAGGTCGAAAGTCTCCCTTGTCAGGAGGCAGGAGAACTGCACAAGGAGATCTGGGCCACAGGAAAGCCAGCAGCTGTTTCCATCAAAGCCATCTCTCATCTGAGCCACCATCTTCCTCCTGCGCGTGGTCCAATAATTCCGGTACTCAAGCGTCCCCACCTCTACAATGAAGAAGTACTCTCAGCACTTCAGACGAGGTGGTAGGAAAGGTAAAAGATCCGCCATCTCTCACTGATTGTTCAGCAGGCGCGGAAGAGGCTGGTGATACCTGATACATGTAAATAATAGAACCTGACAACATTTGACAAGTAATTATCCAGCTTTTGTTACCAAGATTGCTTTCAGAATGAGCCAAAACCTGACATTTTAATGAAATTGATTTTTTGTAACAGATTAAAGATATAAACAAACAAATTACAGCTGTTTATCCATCAACTTCAGAAAGCAAACAATTATTTAAGCAAGCGCGATGCTGGCTCAGTGAAACTTTTTTGGTGACTAATTGTGAGAAAATTCAGTAACCATTCAAATTTCAGCTAAAATACAGAAACTTGCTGCTGAACAGAATTTTATAACTGAAATCAAATCAAATAATTTAACTTTTTTTTTTTGGTGCCCTGACAACTAATTAAAGACAACAAATACAACAGCAACTAATGCTAATTTGTTGGAAGTAGCCTTAAATTAATAGATATTTTCTGACCAGTTCAACAGCTCAACAAAATTAGGAGAATGTCAGAACTAAACTAGAGAGCTGATCAGCATCGGCACATGTGTAGCAAACAGAATACTTAAAACTTAAAATAAAGTTTTCTAGGTACCTTTACTTTTGGAAAACAGGAAGGTCCAAATTGTTGTTTTAACGCAGCTTCAAAGGGCTCTACACAATCCCAGCTGAGGAATAAGAGCAATTTTGTAGCCTATTTTATATATTTACATTGCAGATACAACTACTCTACAGGGGTAGTTTACCTAAAACTGAACATTTGTTTATCTGCTTACCCCCAGGGCATCCAAGATGTAGGTGACTTTGTTTCCTAAAGTAGAACACAGACGAAGATTTTTAACTCCAACTGTTGCAGTCGTATAATGCAAAGTATATATATATATATATATATATATATACATATGTGTGTGTGTGTGTGTGTGAGACATGACACAACGTGTCACATGCTTGATGTTGTGAAAGAGTCTGACATTGTGGTGTATCAGAGGTAAGAAATTTTACACATACTATTCAGTTTTTCGGACAAACCGGTCGTTTTGTCTCTTAGGACATCAATGTATCGTCACAAGCCACACATTTTAAATTTGATTTGTCTGTTCAATGTGATTTTTCTCTCAAAGGCAGTGTCCCCACTGACTTGCATTATATGACTGAAAGACTGCAACGGTTTGAGTTAAAATCTTTGTTTGTTTTCTACTGAAAAAAAAAAAAAATCAACTGCATCTTGAATGCCCTGCAGGGGTAAGCAGATAAATATAAAATTTTCATTTTTTGGGGGGTGAACTGTCCCTTTAATAAGCAGCACATTAGCAGTTTAAGGCAAAAGTTTAAATAAATAGTTAACAGTGAGAATTGGCCAAAAGAAGCTTATAAGTAACATGGAACTACACTTGCACCCAATAATTTTATTCAGTTCAAACACTCCTTGGCGATTAGTTCTTTCATTAGCACCTATACATAATTTCACCTGCAACTGCACTTACTGCACAGTTTTTCACCGTGTATTTTAGTCAATCTTTTATAAGAAAGGCATATGTTTTTTTTGTTACATTTTTTTTTTACAGTTTCACAGTAAGTTTTAACATATTAGCACCAATTACCCCTTGTTGTTTGAACATGCATTCATACTCAGTGTTCAGAAAGTTAAAGGGCCATAAAGGTTCATATTCTTTTCTCATATACATTTATAAAATGTTATAAGTCAGTCAGGTTGTGCAGGCTATTTCCAACTAGTAAACAGACACCCATGAGCAGAAGTCAAGTTCACATAAAGAAGTATCCATAGAGACAGTATACTGCTTGAGCACTTTTCATTAGGATCATTATCAGTTTGAACATTGACGTAACTAGTACGGACATTATTTATAACTTGGTTATAGATGTTCATGACATGTGTGGCTCAAAAGACACACCTGAGAAAACTTTCTGTAGACATTTCTTGTAAAAAGTTGTAGCATATTAGCTCATTAAGGGAAACGTATATAAATATTTACTATTAATTATTTAGCCATCTCTGCTCTTCAGGACTGTTATGAGAACTCTGACTGGAACATGTTTAGGGAAGCTACAACTTACGGCGACTTCACTGACCTGGAGGAATACACGTCATCAGTGACCAGCTGCATCAATAAGTGCACCGATGACGTCACTGTCTCCAAGAGCATCATCTCACGACCCAATCAGAAACCGTGGATTACTGCGGAGGTGCGTACACTTCTGAGGACCCGAGACTCTGCCTTCAGAGCGGGGGACAAGGTGGCCCTAAAAAAACAACAAGGGCCAAACTGTCCCGGGCCATTAGAGAGGCGAAGCGCGCACACGCCCAAAGAATCCACAAACACTTCAAGGACAGCGGTGACACCCGGTGCATGTGGCAGGGCTTACAAGCCATCACCAACTACAGGACATCATCACCTGCCTGTGACAGTGACGGCTCCTTCCCAGATGTGCTGAACAGCCTCTACGCATGGTTCGACATGCAGAACGACGTGACGACGAGGAAGACCACCCCTCCTCCGAACGACCAGGTGCTGTGTCTCACAACGTCACAGCATCCTGAGCAGCTGCATCACTGTCTGGTTTGGGAATTGTGCTATATTAAGATTGTCTAAAGCAAAATCAGAATATTACACTAATATAATTGGAGCCCGCGAAGGAAACTCTAGATCTCTTTTTTCTGTAGTAAAGAAGGTTTCATGTCCAGCAGACACTCTGCCTTTAAGCCTG
>JAUMHE010000016.1:4630822-4647492 GCA_032359235.1 Enteromius mattozi
ATATATGAAAGTCTAATGTTTATCAGTACATTACAGAAAATAATGAACTTTATCACAATATGCTAATTTTTTTGAAAGGGACCTGTATAGTTACTGGGGACACTATACTGAAAAAGAGCACTATCTTTCGGATGAGAGGTTAAACAGAGGTCCTGACTCTCTGTGGTCATTAAAAATCCCAAAAAGAGTAGAGGTGTGACCTGGCCAAATTTGTCTATTGGCCTTTGAACATCATGGCCTCCTAACCATCCCCTCATCTACTGATTGGAGTCATCACTCTGTCTCCTCTCCAGTAAGCTGGTGTGTGGTGGGTGTTTTGGCACAATATAGCTGCCGTCGCATCATCCAGGTGGATTCTGCACACTGGTGGTGGATGAGGAAACCCCCTTACAATGTAAAGCACTTTGAGTGTCCAAAAAAGTGATATATAAATGTAAGGAATTAAATAATGGCACGCACATGCTCTGCTCACTCAAGTGGGGGATAAGGATGATCACTTTGATGATTTGGAAAATAACCATGAACCATACGATGCACAAATCATTACACCCCTATCAAAGCTCCATGTATTATGTATCTGCAACAAAACAAAATTAGCACAACACAATGAAAACGAGCCACAACACATTGAAATTAGCACAACACAGCCCAAACAAACCGCAATACAATAAAAAGAGCACAACGCAAACAAGCCACAACACAACAAAATTAGCACAACCCAAGATTTTGTTGTGTACTACTGGGCCACCATGGTAGTTGTTTTATAAAACGAGGCGTTCTGTATTGTGAATAATTCATGGTTTGCAAACAAAGCCCTCAAGCTGTCACTTACATACAGTAGTTATAACCTACTGTAATCCACATTCTCAACGTAAAAGGAAACCTAAAATGTCCTGCCAAATGAATATCAAAAGTACAGAGCCCCAAATAAGATGAAATAAGAGAAGAAAAAAGAGAAATACATTGATGCTTTTGTGTTCACTAAAAAACGTTTGCATTACCTCAAGTGAAGGTAGAGTTACTGAGAGAAGCGCAAAACTTTTATAGAAAAATGCAAAATTGGGGATGGAATTTATATGAGGTGGTTTGAAAAACTATACTGAATGCAAAGGAATTGAAATATAATAATGTTTTGGTGTTGTCTTTTTTGTACCTTGAAATACAGAAGAATTCCTTTGTCACAGTGTGGATTAATTTACATGTCAAAATGACGATGGAAAAAAAAACAGAACAAGCATTGATGCTGTGTGTGAGAGAGGATTTATGGAAAAATCTACAATACAAGTGGCTTTCATAACACCACAGGAGAGCCGTCACACGGATTGATTTGATCTTTAATCTGCTGCCTCGTGGAGACCATCAGAATCTGATGAGCTTCTAATACACATGTCGCTACATCTGATTTCAGTAATAGAAACAATATTAATATTAAACATTATCGTGTGTACTTAATCAAAAGGTTAAAGCAATTGCAATGAATTTTGCCCAATAAATTAATGTCTAATTTAAAGTGATTAACTAAATCGAAAGGTTAAAAAAAAAACAAAATGAATTTTTGCAAATAAATTAATGCGTAATTTAAAGGTAAATTACTCAGGGGCAAAACATTAAAGATAATATTAAAAGCCTGTGCTGCAGAATTTTCTTCCACCTACTTTGCATCCATCAACTTTCACGCTTAGTTACATATTCAACCTTATTCTTAAGTGATATTTATTTTGTTTGAGGCGGGCACCCCTGGGGGCAGGAATAAAAACCATAAATCCATTGTTGACATGGCAACCATTAAACCTGAATTTCAGGATTTCAGCATGAGGCCGTTTGGCAGTGTGATAAAATGTGTGAGAACAGAGCAATTGAAGCAGCAACTGTTGTGTCTATAGACTGTGGTTTCTCACAGAGAATCTAAGAGTCATTCTTACGAGAACTGCTCTCCTGCTGAAAACACACAACTAAACAATCTACAGAAAAGAAAGCACGCTGCACAAGTTTCTGAAACTGAGAAGCAAATCTTTGTGGTGCTGTGACGCATTAGCTTTTGTCGCTGCTAATTTCTGACTAAAGGACAAAGGTTTTGTCCCTTACTTGCTCGTATTTATATTCACGCTGGTATCTTGAGCCCAAACATGATACAGAGAGTGTTTTGGCAAAGTATGCAAAGACATGCTGTGGTAAACTGATATGAGTACAGTCTTGGGATTGGTGTAATATCATAAACGCATTCTGGCTAGCGTGCAGCAACACAAAGCCAGAAGTCTTGTAATCCTTAAGCGTTTGAAACGGCATTGAGTCATCATCCACAAAGTAGGCCCTTGAATTATCAGCACAGTCTATGCCAAAAATGAGTAATTAGAACACAACACACACGCTGACATTTCAACTAACTCAACACATTAGTTAACTTTCATGTTCTGTTGAGGTATTATTGCTGCTATTACCCACTTATTTTGCCGTCAAATTATTTTAAGCACATTTAACCCAATTAAAATCCATTAGGCAGAAATCACTAGCTTTTTTTGCCACAAAGTACTTCTAAACTTCACAAATCGAACTATTCATGTTCATTTCTGACACCTCAAAAAGCTTTTGCTAAAAGAAAAAAAAAGCACATTTATTTATCATGTATTTTTTTTTTTTTATTACCAATCATTTGCAAAACAGAATAACAGTCTGATATCACATAACAGTTAAAACAACAAAAAAAAAACACATAACATACAGTTTTAAGGCATTCCGTCCGAGTCCTGATCATTGTTTTCTCCCATAAACCTGGAGATCTTCTCTGCTGCTATAGAGTGTTGAAATTTGTGCTAAGTTGACAATTTATCATGTATTTTGAAATATTAAAATCACCTTTAGGTCTCTCAAACCCCAAACAGAACATTAAGGTTAAGAACGTTCAATGGAATTCGCACACAAATAAGGAAAAGAAAAAATAATGAAATCCATGGTTAAATATTCAACTCCAAAGCTGTGTTATGAATGGCATTTTCAAGATGCACATGGACTTCCTCAGGTCATTTACCATATCCAGCAGATCCTAAGGCTGGTGATCGTACTTATT
The DNA here is from genome assembly GCA_032359235.1 of Enteromius mattozi. NCBI lineage: Eukaryota > Metazoa > Chordata > Actinopteri > Cypriniformes > Cyprinidae > Enteromius > Enteromius mattozi. The sequence goes on from JAUMHE010000016.1 coordinate 4,633,887, forward strand.
TTACAAACAGAGTAAGCTGGAAATAAAGAATGGGTCTTTGTGTACGCATCTGCTGTAGCTGGAAAAGCAGTTTAAGTGAAAGCAATGACATTGAGTAGCTAAAGAACTTAAAACAAAAGTGAAAGATGGACACTAGGTGGTTTTCGTATGGTACAGTATGTTCAGACAGCAGGGTGAGGAAGAGCAGCCAGAGGAATGGAGGTGAACTTGACATTGTAAAGAACAGATGGTGCAATCCAGAAAGCATTACTTATACAGCACATGTTTGCAATAGCACTGTGGTCATGATTTAATATTGCTTTGCCAGTGTTGCATACCATATGCCCCAAAAACTGCAGACATGACATTCACAGCACAGACAAAACATATGGTTTTCACCTGCAAAATATGGTTTACCTTAATATGTTGGTTAAGGTATTAAAGTGACAAAATTCTTAGAAAGAAAAGAAATAAACCCAGCCTATAATAGAATATGGGTCTTAATGTATTATGCAAAACAAAAAAAGCATACAAATACAAAAAGTTCAAAGAAATTAAAGCATAAATTAAATACAATGAAATCAGTCATTACTATTTTGTTGGTGCTTCCATGTTTTTGATTTCAGCAGCCCTTCTCCACGTTCAGGTGATTTTCATCATTTCAAAAATGCTCACTAGTCTTCCTTGACCAGCCACAGCACTTAAGATTCTGCACAGTAGTGCTCTCGCTGTGTTTTGAAATAATTATGTGGACATTGTGAATGTTCACATTCAGCACATAAGCAATATCTAAAACCAGCAGACGAGATTTAGCCATTTTAACAATATCCTACTTGCTTGCAATCTCTAGCTTGCAGAGCTCCTTCCACAAAGCTATTTTCTCTAAATCCCACAAAATAACAAGTAATAACAATGCTAATAATCTGCTACATAGTAATTTATTAAATTATAGGCTGGGAATCATTTTAAGCTTGGTATGACCACTTAGCCAAAAAGTGACGTCTGCACAGTACCACATCATGACAAATAATATTATACTTGGAACACATACATTAATTTGACAGTTTGGTTGCTTATACTTTAAAATAGAGGGACAGACATCTCTTAGGTTTTATTAAAAATACCTTGTGTTTTGAACATGAAAAAAGGCTTTAGAAGGGCATGAGGAGAACTAACCCCTGTAAATACAAAACTCAAAAATGCCTTTAAACTCAAAATGGCTTTCAAAGAAAGGCACTGAAGCACCCAATCACATTCATTTTGTGGAAATCTGAAGGCTTCACCTCCAACACTCATTAACTTCTCTCAGTCTAGGTCTGTGAAATGCCAACATCAAGGTGGCATTTAACTCTGTTGCTGTGCTTCCCAAGACAGATCACACCACCACTTAGCGCACATCATTCCTATATTCAAAATTACCGTCATCTAGATGACTGTCACTAGCAAAATCAAGTTTCAGACAAAAGAAGTTCAAAAAGTTTTGTGAGGCATGCAAGGGACTGCAACCAGTCCAATCTTATGGCAATTCGTACATATATTTCAAGGTAGTTAGTTTTTGCTAAATATTACGTATTGTATGAGTTGTCAATTCGTATGAATATGTACACCTTACCCCGCCCCTAAACCTACCGTCACTGGGTTTTAGACAAAATCATACAAGTGAGGTCACCTTGTAAAAAAGCATACAAATTAGTCGTGACACTGTGTTGTCTTTTCTTCGAATCAGAAAATTTCACACTGCACGAGTTTATCCTGATTTTTCACTCGCCGACAGACTTTTTCGGAGGACTTTTGGGCCTAAACGGTAGTGTATCTTCTGACATCATGAAGACCTTTAGGAGGTTGGTCCTGAAACAGATCTCAAACCATCTGGATCCACTGCAGTTTGCTTAGAACTCATAACAACATGGACTACACAATTATTTGCATGCATCACCATGGTTAGAATTGTCTTTTTAATTGGAAAGAAAAACATGAGAAAACAAATCATTGGTTTTGTAGCTGCTGACCCTAAAACGTGCATCAGGTTTGATTAGATGCACTGTTGATTTATTGATAGTTCAAAAAGGTCTTTCTCTCTAAACACATTTTTCAGATCTAAGTGAGAGTTTCTGTTTTTCTACTCTCTTAAAATAGGTCTCACTCTACAGGCTGGCTAATCACTGTGTAATGCATGCAAAATTGACTGGGTTTATCAAGAGGCAAACTGAACCGCAAAGCTTGAACCAGTGGCCCCTGCGAGCAAAGTTTCAGCCGAGCGCTGTGAGGTAGTAAGAGTTCGGAGTAGCAGTTGATGAGTCATTCACAGCGCACAGACACAGCTTTTTTTCACTGTTGACAGTCAGCTCCCAGACGATGAAAGCCTTGTTTGTCTTAGAAATGGGCTTTGGCTGGGAGAAACACAGCTGGTTTGGGCGATCAGATCTCTAAATGTTCAACTTTCCAACAGGAGTCATTCGAAAGCAAGGAACGGGAGCTGCCTATTGGGAAATAGTCCCGGATTAAAGGAGCCAAAAGATTGAAAAAGTAATTTAAAAAATAATGGGCTTTTTAATGACTAAACCTAAGGGACACCCAGATGTGCTCTTTGTTAATTTTCACTTGTGTAATGTAAAATTCCAACTGCTTAATTACTCTAGTATACACAAAGCAAATGCTTTTAACGAAGCAATTATGGGAGACAATCTCGTCATGGCACCACAGCTTTCACAAACACCCCCTGCCACTTGGACAGACTGTTGTTGTCAGAGAAAAAAAAAACATTGGTTTCTCATGTGTTGGATGACAAATGAAAACATATTAGCGTTTGTTAATGGTAACATTTCCACCCGGTCTTTCTAGTGTTACTCTCTCAACGTTAGGGGTTGTTGCAAACAAGTCATTATACAAATGTTGATATCAGCTAGTTGCATTTAAGGTTCAACAAAGAATAGCTATCTTCACAGCAATAAGGATTTTATTTCATTTTTTAATTTTGCTGTCTTTGCTGGTCTAGTATCACTTCCCCAACAAATAGTCCGACCGGCTTTACTTTACTTTTAGAAATTTGACATTTAGCAACACTCTTTAGAAATGAATAATAAAAAACATGCAATAATCCACAAAATGATTAATTACAACCATAAGGTAACTACTCCATAAATAAGAGTTTGCTTTAAAAACGCCAGCATATGATTTAAAACAGTATTGACTGGTTTCCATTTTAACATTCATACAGACACTTCCAAGACTTTCACAAGTCGTTTGTAATTTCCACAAAACTTCATGTTAAGCAGCTACATTATCTTGGTGAGGAACAGGCACTGGTATCAGACTCTAAAATTATTAGACAGGTAATCCCTGGAATGTATAATGGAGGCAATAAAAACATGCAACCTTCAGAAATATTCCATGGAAATAATATACAAACTTTAAAAACAGCAAATAAAAAACAAATCTGAGAACATCTTTAAATTTTTTACGTTTTTTTTTTGTGTCCTTGGAGAACAAGGTTGAGCCGGGGCAGAGTTCTGAGATTTTCTCTTATTGAGTATTACAGTACAATAACAGAAAGCTCAGACCCTCCGCAAATCAGGCAGTGAAACTCCAAGAGCTGCTGTTTTTCTTCTTTTGCCAGTGAAGATTTTGTTGTGTGCTTGTTAGTGCCTGTGTATGGAGAGAAGATATATCATGCACTGAAGGGGGCAATGTTGGCATTGTTATTGCCCTTTTAGATCAAAAATATCATTAGGGAGCATGTCTCTTGACATTCTGTGTTGATTTTTTTGTTCTTGCCAGAGGATCAATAGATTTCCAGTGCCAAGGTACGTAAAGGGTGGCGATCGTAAGAGCAGCCGAACAGCTGTTGGTAAATATCATTACAATATTACATGTTTTATTGCTGGTTTAATAGTGACATATTTGATGGCTGTGCACAGAGGACATTAACATTTAGAACGATCAATAGAACGTCTGGTTGCAGATTTTATGAGAAGCATTTCCCTGTAATAGAAGAATTTGCAAAAGACCTATAGTCAATTGCCACTAGATTAATGAATGGGAGACGGATGGAGGAATAGCCACTATGATGAGCCACAAAGATTTAGTTCTGCATAGTCACTGCAGAGACAGACAGAGTGATAGAGAGATAGATAGATAGATAGATAGATAGATAGATACCCTCCAAAATGAAATGAATTGCTCATTGAAAGGATTGCATTTCGTGCATGGTTTAAAAATTAGAAGCATGCCTTTGAGATGCAAAATCCAGAAGAATACTTCTCCTGTCAGATCTAAATTGCTAATGCACACCGTATGGGAGCCGAGTATCCCTTTCAAGGATGGGAGTCTTAAAGACACAAACCTGATAGCTGCACGCTTGATCAAAGCTTGGCCATGCCATGTTTTTCCCACTGAGGAGCTGCACAGATGCATAGCAACATGCATATTCTGAGCCATGATTTCAGATTGTGGGAGTCTGACAGTACAATTGCCAAATATCACTAACAAAATGAATGAACAGCAGCTAATTGGCCTTCCTAAAACTTAATTTCCTTAAAAATCTTCCAAACTTAATAGAGAGGTTGTATTGCTAGGCAACATATTTAACAGATAGCACCACTGGTGGCAGTTGAAAAAACCATAAGCAGCAGCACTGGAAAACATTTTGCATTACAACTAAAGACTTAAATTTGAGTATTATCCAGATAACTTTGAAAACATGTCTTTTTCCTTCATGTTTCAGCCTTTAGTCTACATTGTGACTCTATATAATAGATACATAGGAAAACATGGGTTTCACATTGCATGAAAATGGGGGTATTTATGAATTTACATTTAGTCATGTGATGCATATTGTACATACAGTATAAAAAGTTGAACCATGCTATTTTGTACAACCCTTTATATAAAGAAGAAAGAATATTTCCTGACAACTGTCCTGCAGCAATACCATACATGAAATGTTGACCTGGACACATCAGTGAGTGGACATATTTTGCAGTGTCAGAATAGCATGAGAACCCACATTGAGCGTTTATGATGTTTTATGCATGCACAGCACATTATCAGACATCCCAACAACTTTTGGCGAGTGTGGATAAAGCTCTTTTTAAAACAAAAAAGCTGCTTTCAAATATTTATTTCATGCTTAGTATACTAGAAATACATTTTCATATTTATGTACTTAATAAAATGCCATCCAATTGTACTTTTAATATACTAAACTGGTATACCTGAATTAAAACAACTAAATGTTGTACTTAATGCACTTAAATTGTGCGGAAGTAGTGCTTAAGTCCAACTAAGACATTGTACTGTATATTTGATTGTGCTAAAGTGGAACTACTGCAATTATATTTTAGGTACACTTTAAATATTTTGCATTTAGAAGGCAATATTACACAATTCTCAAGTGACATAAATACGAATTTTAGGCTTATTAATAAAAAATATGCATTGTGCACAAGCAATACTCCAAAAAAAGTTTAATTAACATTTGTATATCAGTAGGTCTCAAGTTATCCGTCAAATATGTTAATACATTTGAACTGTATGTATGAAATAAATATATTTTAAATATATAACTTTTTTTACTAGGGAAGTGTTGAGCAAAAAAGGTTTCACAAAGGGTTAAAACCAGCAGAATCTAATAAAACATGCTTCATGGATAATTGGTTTTACATATATCCTGATTAATGCAGATGTAGCCTTAGAGAAACTACTAATGGTTACCTTTCAGAGTAACACTTCTCTTTATATCAGTTACATGTGTCATGAATTGATGTAGTTTAGGCATTGCGTATCCATATTGTATGACCACAAATATCATTTTAACTTCTTGATATTAGTAAGATATTGTCTTGTAAATTGCTTTCAACTATAAGCCTTTACAGCCATTACTCATGTTGTACCCCTTATTCCACTACAACCCATGCAGTTCCTACACATTCGGTACATAATTGTCCTCATTAGATGGATAACTGTCTTTTTGGGAAAGAATACGTTTACATCCGATGATAAACTCAGCCTAAGCGAATTCCTCTGATGCACAAGTTCCCAACACAGTAGAGTTCAAAGTGAGTGAATCACATAACTGTTTTTTAGATAAATACAAGCCAGTCGAGGCCAACTCCTACATTCGGCCCACAGTGATGAGATTCTCCTTTCCACAAAAGCATTCCAGCACAATAGTATTGGAAGAAAAGAACTGTCCCTTTCATGAGCGCTGCCAGTGAGTTTACACGCTCCACTTGTTTTTCTCTTGTGTTTCAGCTAATTCGCCAGAGTTGCCCACTCACCCTCTGCAAAGAACACACATACACATGCTCCAAGGCCACATCACACTGGACAAACTTTCCCACTAACTTATTACTCACTGAGAACCCGTCACTAGGGAGGAACTGAACAGGTGTCCTATCTATTCAGGAAGACTATAGGGAAAATGACAACAAGCTCTCATTAACACTTCCTTTCTGTAGCTTTTACACTTATATGCAGTGAAATATGAAAGCCAAAGTCAGATGAAGTTCAGAATTCACTGATTACCTGAAAGAACAAAAGCAATTGGATCTTTTAGAAGGCAAAAAGTTTAATTAATGAGGGCTATATGTTATAAAAAAGTTCTATCCCTAATAAAGTATAGCATTCCATACTTAAATCTCACTAGCTTTCTAGGCAAAACTATGAGGTTTTTATCATAAGAGCCAGCAGCACTGGTCTGAAAGATGTCCCACGAGCTGCATGTTTTCCATATTTTCATGAAGGCATTTCACATGAGAACTTAAAGACTAATTGGCCCACAGAGATCAGTGGTATTGTTAGTTCTGCCCGGCTTTCAAACCCAGACCTGCCACATAAGTGGTTAATCACCTGTGAGCCTCACACCTGACTTAACAGACACTTTCATATCCAAAGAGAAGCTGTTACCAGTCAAAGGTGCCTTGAGCCACAATTTTCCCAAATGTGAGACTCAACCAGAGTTCAAATGGACAAGATGGCCTGCTATGGCGTAGAAGCATGTAGGCCGGACAAGTCTACATTTTTCAGACAGTACTTAATATGGGTACATTAAAACTGACACTTCATTTGACAAGATCATCGTTATAAAAAACGTCATCAGTGAGTAATATCTATGAATCATTAATGTCTGGTGTGATTTCTGAATGATGATGTGGCACTAACAACTAGATTAATGGCCGATGACAAAAAAAATTGCATTAAATTGCATTAAAATATTTTACTGTATAATTAATATATTTTTATTAAATAAATGTAGTTTTGATGACCAGACAGACACAGATAGATAGACAGATGGAGCATTAAATTTGCATTAAAATTGCACAAACTGTAGTTTTCATAAATGCTTTTCACCATGACATACTTATTCAAATATACATATAAAAAGACATCACTAACCGTTTAAATAAATGCATTTTGAGAATATGCATAGCGCATATGCTCCTTTCTAGAGTTATTTATTCTATTTATTATTTAACTAGCTATGAATATTTACTTGGCTATCCTGATGGTTTTATATACTGTAAATACATTTGACTAGCTGCTACATTTCAGTAACTGTCAGCACTGCATGTATATATTTCAGCATATCTTCTGATGCTCATTTAGATTTATTTTATACTATAATTAGTCATGTAGAGAAATTGATGATCTGTTCAGTTTTGGGTTTTTTTAAGTGGCTACAGCTCGAGACTAAATGAAGACCACGAAAATGTGTGGTCTTACATATCAACGATTCTGCTTTCAAATGCGCCGTCATCATGTGAAGAAATTATGAGCACGGTCCCTTTAAGAGATTACCTCTTCATGACGTCATTATCTACTATTCATAGATAGACAGACAGATAGATAGATTTTACATAAGAAGTTCAGAACATTTAAGGACAATGTATATACGGTCACATGCTTGTGGAACATAATGTGAGGCATTGGCAGGGGATCTTCCCTGAGGACTAGTCAAAAACCCTGCAAACTATGTTGTCACAAAATCAAAGGTTCCTCAAATGTCACTGGGTTTTGCAATCCCTGTCTGTCAATTCAATTTTTATACACATCTGACTTCAAAATCACGATAAGAGAGACATTCTATTGTGTGCTCTCTGTAACACTGCACACTGATACGGTACATGTAAAAGAGGCACCTAACATCATACCCAAGACCCAGAATTATTTTAAAACACCATTCCTCTATCTATTTACACATGATATTGATCTTTTTCTCTGCCTTGAGGGAAAACGAGGACTTATTACCTAAAATAATGTTGTACATGCAGAAAAGTAAGGAAAACGCAGGATCAGGATCATGTGTGATATTAGTTTTCTCTATTGCTAAAACACTATAACATCATCTAGGGCAATTTTCCAAGCCTTTCATACAGTTCTACAAACAAAGACACGTTTGTTAAAATGTTTAACACATTTCATAACGACACAGGTTTAACCATGTTCTCATTTTGACACGATACAACAAACACATGCTATAACTACCTCAAGATTCACAAAATGAACACAAATAACACATTTATCCATGTGTGAACATGAAGTAGCAAAACTGATGACACCAGTCAGAATCTCAGCATGATATGAACAACAGCACAGGTGATTATGTGTTTTGGAAAATGAATAATGGTAGTGGAAGACAAAGAGGAAAAGAAAAAAGAAGATGACAAGGTCAAAGGTCATTTGTTCCTGATGAAATACAAAGCACTATAGTTTCAACTTCTTGTGCATGAATGACCATAACGAAAGTGGCCTGTACTTTTTATTTATTTATTTGTTCTGCTAAATGTAATTGTATCTGCACCACTCTATTTGCGCTGCATACTGTAATAAGCATTGACTAGCAGAATGATTCCTGTTTTCCAAAAAGGAGGTTTTTGTAGCAGTGTTTTGAATTGATCTTACTAGTGTACACAGGTAGGAAAATAGTCTGTGCATTTGACAGGGGTTTTTGTCATCTGAGACCAAACTCTCAGTCTGACAAAAGAGAATGTTTTGACCAAAATATTTGACTTTGACCTGGAAGTTTGCACAAGTTGGTCTGCGGTTTTGTTTATAGTTGTGAGAAAAATGGTGAATTGTTTCATGAGTGTGTTAGCAATCTAGAAAATTAGTAAATAAAAATTTTCATTTGATAGATCAAATGTTTAGTTCTCTGTTAATATAGAAATTGTTTTATAGGTGTTTGCTCCTACATCCTCCTTTGCAATCACGGATCCAGTTTACAGAGAAAAATATTATTTAATGATAAAAAAAAAAAAAAGCAATGATTCACATCCTGCATTTACGAGGACAAATTAATTAATGTGACTTAACGTTACCAGGTGTCTTCTGAAATTCACTTTCACAATCCCGTTGCATCCTTCAAAAGGCCTACATTAGTACGTAAAAAAGAACAGCTATAACTGTTACAGATGCATACATTTGTTGTACTGAATTAAGCATTTCTATAAAAATACTGCATTTACAGAAACACACCCGTTACTTGAAACTTTTTCATAGGCTTCAGCGAGCTCCTCTTTCAACATGCACATGCGCAATTCATAGTTGGTAATGGCGTCGCGCAAAGGTAATCTCTTAAAGGGTCCGTGTTCATAATTTGTTCACACGTTGACAGCGTTATTGCATTCGAGGGCAGACTCGTCGATATTTAAGACCACACATTTTCATGGCCTTCGTTTAGTCTCAAGCTGTAGCCACTTCTAAATATCTGAACAGATCATCAATTTCTCTACATGACTAATTAGCACCAAATAAATCTAAATGAACATCAGAAAGTATGCTGAAATATATACATGCAGTGCTGAAAGTTACTGAAATGCATCAGCTAGTATTTTCAGTCATATCCATCAGAATATCCAAGTTAATATTCATAGCTTGTTAGTTAAAATGAATAAATAACTCTAGAAGGGAGCATATGCGCTATGCATATGCTCATTATACATTTATTTAAACTGTCAGTGATGTCTTTTTATTTGTATATTTAAATAAGTATGTCATGAGGAAAAGCATTTATGAAATCTACCTTTTGTGCAATTTTAATGCTTGTATACAAGTCCAATTTTGTTTGTACGCTGATTATTAGCCTAGCAATTTAAAGGCTCTTTTAAGGGCTACCTATATCTCTTATCTATTTCATTTTATTTTTCTTATTGTTAGAGTAAGGATTTTTACCTTTTGTTGTGAAACAGCTGAATCCAGGAGTTTTAATGTAGTCAACAGAAGAACTTGTCTTCTTGGTTTACAACAAGCTGGAGACAAGTGGTGACAACAACACCTGGAGTCATTAAATTGTGACATTCAGATGAAAAATTTGCCGAGGGAGATCTTACCTAAGAGTGTGAGGAGATCTTACCTAGGAGAATGAGTTTCAGGTGAAGAGTAGCCATCCAGTACATACAATATGACAAAGGGTCACGCAACGATATGCCCGAGATTGCAGATGTAGAGGGAGGAATGAGATGTACCGTTGAGAGTCATCAGCATAGTAGTGGTAAAGAAGCTCTGTGATTGGATGATGGTTTTGAGCAATCCGGTGCTGACGGAAAAGAGAAGGAGTTCAAGTACTGATTCCTGTGGTACTTCAGTGAAGGGTGTGAGCTTTTCCAGATGACTTGCTAGGACATATTATCCAGGTTAGATATAAACCACGAAAGGGTGGTTGCACAGTATTTGGTGAGAAGCTGGAGTATGTTCTCGTCCGAGTCTCAAATGAGGTTAGTAACAGAGAAGGTGAAGCGATCATGTGGTGGGGAATGTCAGGGGTGTTAGAGAATGAGTTTTTTAAAAGTGGGTCATGAAGTCCTTATGCAGTGAGTGTGAATGGCGGAGAAGTTATATGGGGGGATAGAGAAGGTGACAGAAACTGCACATAGACTGTGTGTGCTAATTTCATTTCTCTTTTGTCTGTGCAACTGACAAAAATAAAAGACTAACACGCAATTAAAGACACACGCTCGCTAAATATTTTTAGTAAGTGCACAGTTTCACTGTAAAGTCTAATTTTTTTACATCCTTCCTTGTCATTCCGGATGCTTAATACTGCCCACATAAATCTTGTCAAGGAGTCTTGGTCAACTAATGGCTATTAGAAAAAAACCTGACTTGCAGGGTGAATGTGGTCAACGTTACAGCTGAGATTGAAGAGATAGAGCTGATCCTGTCCATAGTGTGCAAAACTCATTATATCTGCAAGAAATGTTGTGTAAAGTGAGCTGTGTATGTTATTAGTACCCATGAGGTCATTGCATAACTCTCCCGAGTCTGGCAAGCAAGCAGTTCATACATCATATTGGTTGCTCTTGCAGTTCACTGGATGTAAAATTTGTGAATGTTATTAATTTAACAAGGCTAAAATACAGTATAATAATACACTGTACAGTGTTTTGGGGCAATACTGCTACGACCAGTTTTTCATGAGGGCTAGTTGTCATAAAGCCATAAATATAACATTGATAATCATTTACTGCACAACACCGTTGCTATTTCAGGTATATGCATACACTAAAACTCCTCTCTGACTAATGGTCAGTTTCAGTAATGATCAACAGATAAAGTAAAAGAATCTTCCTCATTCACAGTTATAGGGTCACACATTTATTTACAGTAAACCAAATCAAACATCATTCTGCAGATATTTTTACATTTACATATGATTTTGAGTTAAGAAGACAACTGCTTGAATAAAATATTTTTGATAGTATCTATTAGACGCTCATATAGCTTGACAGGTAGATTTAGTAGATATTTCTATCTTGATTGGTAGAAAATGACACTATCAGTACCAAGATCATGCCTTTGATTCTCCAAACCTTGAATGTAGTATACATCTTTGTATAAAAGCCTGTGCCAAATGCATAAATGTAACCTTTATAGTATTAAGTCTGTGTGGATAAGTCTCCATCATCTGCACACTGGCTGCTGCAGATTTTCCCTATTATTAACTTCACTTTCAACTTTCAAGCTCAGTAAGGCTACATGGAGATCCACCCATAAATTCTCATTTGGATTGAGATTTGGACTCTAGGACATTAAAACAGTTGCTTTTAAGCCTTTCTTGCTTTGTTCTCTATGTTTGGAGTCATTGGCGTGCGGGAACACAAATCAGCTTTTCCTCCAGGATTTCCCTGCATTTTACTGCATTCATTTATTTACCCTTTACCCTAACAAGCCTTCCAGGCCCCGCTGCAGAAAAGCATCCGCCACCATGCTTCACTATGGGGATGTTGTGTTTCTGATGATGTGGGGTATTTGACGTTTATAACGATGGCCAAAAAGCTCAGTTTTGGTCTGGTCGGGTTTCCAGAGAATCTTCCTCCAGCTGGTCTCCCACATACCTTCTGGCGAAACAGTAGACGAGATGTCATCTGACATTATTTTTACAGTGAGTTCTCATTGCCACTCTCTCATAAAGCTGTAACTAGTGAAGAACCCAGACAGCAGCACTATATTCACAGTCTCTACAGTCTCAGCCACTGAGGATGGTAACATCTTCAGGGATGGCTCTTGATGGCGCTCCTCTTTAGTCTCCATCTTCAGTTTTCAACGAAAGCTCATTCTAGACAGATTTAAAGCTGTATCATACTTTCATTTAGTAATTTCCTTATTGATTTACCTGTACTCCAAGGGATATTCATTGACTTGGACATCTTGCGGTATTCATCCCTTGCCTTATGCTTTTTATTTTTTTTATTGCTTTTTCCTGCCACAATATTGACTAACCAGAAGTCGGACCTTCCGGATCAAATTTTTATTTATAAAAAAAACTAAACAAAAAAACAAAAACTAAACACAACTATTTATCTTTTTATGTGATTTCTAAGACCATTCAACTGCAACCATTCAGATGATACAGTCAGCTATATTATGTTAGGTCAATACTTCCAAAACTTTCTATTTCGTATTATACTTTTTAGAGCACTTTATAGATTATGATCCACTGTCAAGGTTGTGAAATAACAAAACAAATCCAAGTCCAAGGTTGAACGGTCTACTTTTTATTTATGAATAGTGTCTTTTTGGGTTTAAAAGGTGCCATTTCAGCCCTATTTTAACTTCAACTACACGTCGCAACTCAAAAACCCAGCTTGCGTCAGCCAACATTTTTTTTTTTTCTAGGTTTCTGATTGGCCTAATAAAAATTCTGTTTACAAAGCCTAGGTCTGTCACAGAGGACTGTTATTTCTCAGGACACTTATTTCAGTAATATCTGTCATATGGTAGGGACATTATATGCATCGATTGTATTCTGTGAAAAAAACACTTTTTTGAGTTTAGAGTCTTGTCTTTATGTGTTTTCCATATCATGATCTTTGATGATCTGTTTTGTCTTTGTCATAAAGTCTGTTCTCTATTAAAGGCTGTCTTTCATTAAAAAAATCTAATAAAATAAAAAATTAAATTATGTATGTGTGTGTTATATATTTTATTTGCATGTTTTAACCCTAATAAGATGTTTGAGCTGAAATCTCATAGCTTTAGGCTCAGTGTTGTGCAAGTTACTTCCAAACTGTAATACATTACTTATTACTTGTTACTGTTATTTAAAAGTAATCCCTTACATTACAATATTACTGATTCAAAATTGTAATGCGTTACATGATCCTGTATTACTTTTGAGTTACTTTCACCA
>JAUMHE010000016.1:4647592-4664400 GCA_032359235.1 Enteromius mattozi
ACACTACTGCGTTACAGCAAAAAGTAATTTATTACTGTAATGCATTACTTTTGTAACGCGTTACTCCCAACACTGTTTAGGCTACACATTTCCCATTTTTTAATTGTTACAATAATCACCTGATCTGCCCTACCAAGTATATTTCAGGAATGAAGGCACAAAATTGCATTAACTGCTGAATTTAAAATGAATTTTCTGAACGAAAAAAAAAGAGAGAGAGAGAGTGACATGCTGGAGAACAGAAGACTTCATTAGAACATTCTGACTAGTGAATTAAAAACTAGCAGTCAAAGGTACAGTATGCTGTGCGCGTAGTCCAAACTGGTGCAGAAATATGCACAATTTGTAATGTATAATCCTAAATCACAAAAAAAAAGTAACGTTGAAAGGTATCCAATTAACATTCATTAAATCAAGTTTTCTTCACAAATAATTTGAGCTTAAACATGCTTTTCTGGGAAAACTGCTTTCAGATGTACCAAGGACACTAATTAATACTTTATAAGTGCAAAAGGACCTCTAAATTAATTTATTAGCAGTATGCAGTGAATAGATTTTTAATGCTCTGAGTTGACATTTCATTAATTCATGTTGTGTGCACACTCACATAGGTGTTTACTGTGGGCACAGCATTTCAACGACTCGCACAAACACATGAGAATGCATTCTAACTTGCTCACACAAACACACACACGCTCACCCACCCGCTGACACACACATGCACCCACCCACAAGGACCAACTTGGCATACACTGATTTAATGAGATATCTTTCAGTCTCTGTGAAATTTCTGCCAGTACATAGAGTGCTGAGACGTTAAATAAACATTCAATTCTCAATTTCACATCTGCCTCGCCTTTCAAATATTTAGAAATGCCAGGGCACACTAGAAACTATCTTGGGAAGCTTCACAGTGAGTGACTGCTATGCAATATGTGAAAATCACTTCAGATAATCAAAGACTTGCTTGGCACATGCACAATTTTGAGCATTAGACCTGCACACAAATTCATTACGTTACCCCCTCCATTCAGGATTTCACCTTTGAGCTCATTCATGATTATAGTATAACCCCATTTGCCTCATTCTGTGAAACATTGCCCTTTTATTTTTATTGTTTTATATGCCTGTTACGTCATTACAGTTTTAGGACATCAAAAGCACCATATGTAATACAATGTAATACAACGGAAGGCTAATTAGATTGTAAGATTAAGACTTTATTTGTCTAGGCTGTTATGTTAGCTACAGATAAGTGTTCTTAGAGCATTATTTTGTTTTTGTTTGTGGAATCATGCTCTAGTTAGTAAGCTGTGTATTCTTATGCAGGAAATAATACAAAAATGTTAAAGAAAAAAACAATACTAATGTGAAACATCACATGGTGTGTTCATTTGTGACCAATTAAGGGGAGAAAAAACATTTCATCTTATTTATTTACAAAATGTTAAAGGAATAGTCCACCCAAAAAATTAACTAAATGTACTCACACTCAGGCCATTAAGATATAGATTAGTTAGTTTAACATACCTGCAAACTCTGAGCAAAGCGAGTCATCGTTCATTCATACGCCTGATTCATTAAAAAAACAGGAAAGTGAATCATTGACTCACTTGATTCATTAAAAACGTGGATTCATTCAGTAACGAAACACCGGAGACACAAAACAGTTCTGCTGTAGCTTTGATTGAAAGTTTGTCAGAGAACATCAGCAAAAACAGCGGTGCTGCTTCAAACCGAACACACCCCATCAAAGTCTTGCATATTGACCCAAAATTTTCACACGTTGAAAAATAAATACGAGCTCACTCACGTTTAGTCAATCATATTCACATCACTGTTTACTAGCTTGCAATTTCTCTCTCTATCTGCCTAGACAAAAAACAAACAAAAAAAGTAACAAAAGCTCTTTGGATCTAGATGATTCTCATAATTGTCATATTTGGATTCAAAATGGGAAATTTAGCATTACTCAGCAATGGATCATCTGCAGTGAATGGGTGCCGTCAGAATGAACAGCTCATAAAAACATTGCAATAATCCATAAGTAATCCACACCACTCCAGTTAATCAATTAACCATCAAAAAACAAACAAAAAACTTTATTAACAAATTCAGCAAGACATTTTTAGCTTCTATTTGTTGTTTCCAGATAAAATATGACTACTCGTATCCACAATATTGCTGCTGTCAATTAAAAAGTTCGAATTAAGAGAAAAATGTGCACTTTGCGTTTACAAGCAAAGACATTCCAAAACAATGCTAAACAAATATGTGGTTGGATTTTGATGGGAGAAGGTAGAAAACTGACTCATATTATGTCCAGAAGTCACGGTTTATAGCTAAAACACCTTAATGATGTGTTTGCTTTTATAGAGATGCACAACTTCCCATTTCACAACATGTTAATGGATGGATTGATCTATTGCTGAGATAGTTACACAATGCTGCATTTCTCCAAATCTGTTCTATTGTAGTAACTTTGTAAGTACAGTACGTCGACTTATTTAACTAATCCAACCTAAGAGTTCACTAATACTCTAATAAGACTTAGTTGACATATACTGTAGTTGTAGAATTTCTTATATTTAACTTTATGAATTTCTAAAGTGTCTAAAATGTCTAAATTGGACTATTTAAATAAAGTTCAAAGATCAATCTGTTATAAACACTGTGTCATGTGGCATTAACAAATGAGGATTAAGCTATGTCAGGGCAACACAGTGAGCAAGGGAGGCTCACTTAATCCAAATTCTTTGTAGAACACTCAAAACATTTTTCTGCAATTTCGCAAAAATAAATGTGCCATTTTTATGTGTTTTTCTGTATCTTTACTGTCAAACCACTCTGCAAATATTTGCCATGCAGTAACAATAGTTGCTCTCTGCTTTGCTCTGTTCTCAGCTCTGCGTACTGCATGACTTGGCTGTCAAGGAGACTGTGGTTATTAAAAGATATTCCTCTGCTTCCCATTTCCTAGCAAATCAAAGGATTATGAATCTTATTTCCTTCCCATAAAGATTAAATGAAAAATCAGTGCTCTAATGGATGGGCCTATTTTAATCTAGCACATTAATACTTTAGTATGCAGGATATTATTGTTCTATTACAATGACCGTAATCATTTTTGTTTCATAATCTCTGTCAGTCCTGAAATTGTTCACTTCGTTTAATGCTGGTTCTTGCCATGAGGATCATTAATTACCGACTGATCTCAGGGTCTGTTTGGGAGAAACGCATGTTTGACGGCACTTTATGTCAAGTAAGACATGTTGCCAATACCAGGATGTAAGAGCGCTTATTTTCTAAATACTATCAAAAAATTGTTTTTCTAAAGTTTGCTTTTTTTTTTGGATAAACACTTTAGTTTAGTATTCACTAAATTAATACTGAAAACACAAAAATAATTCCCTATTTAACTAGTAATCAAATCAGTGGAAAATCAAATATATACAGATGAGATAATATGACATTGCAGATGTATTAAATTAAAATAGAACTGGAAAAAAGAACAGCTCTGATTCATTTGGGCCATCTTAAATGGTCTTAATATGGGTAATGCTGGTGAGCTGACACTTAACAAGTTCTTTTAAAATGAAAAACATATGCCTATTGTCATATTGTCATGTCACACGTTGACTGCGGCAGACTTGGAAGTGAAATTCACTTCTTTTTAATGCTGTTCTCAAAAGACTGCAAAGACTAAGTCTTGATTAACTTCAGTTTGGAAAAGAAAGACTGCAATAGAGATTTTTTAAATCAAAAACTCTTCTTATGCCTGTTTCTGCTACTGTAGTTCTTTATTTTAAGAACCAGTTTTTACTATTAACGTTGCTTTTTAGCTCGCATATTTGCTTTTTATTAGCACTTATAAAGCATGCATTAATGCCTTATTCTGCAGGAATATATTTTATATCCCTTAATCCTACTCATACTTAATTTGACAGCAGTATTGGAAATGTAATAGGTTACAGATTACAAGTTACCCTATTTAAATGTAATAAATAGTGTTACTAGTTCAATTACTTGATTGAAATAATGTAACTGATTACATTTGATTACTTTTCTAAATGTTTTCAACTTATAATCTGTTAATCAACTCTCAGACTGGTTATAGCCTAAAGCTTTCAGCGACAATGTGGATTGATGCACAGTAATTAGCAGATGTTTTGCACTACAGGAGAACTAATCAACCGCATCAGAATAGCATTGCTTTACTAAATAGTCTTTAAATTGCAGGAAGCGCTTGCCTTTTAAGGTGAAGCACATTATTATTATCTCACATACTTATTCTTATTATTCCGCTTCTTCCGTACACATTTCGGCACTTCACTCATCCCTCACCGTTTGTCACAGACCCAAGAAATAGGCGTCAAATCATGCGGCCTATTGAGGAATGGTGTGCTATGACTTTTATAAGTGATCAGGCGTATGATGATACATACACCGGGCGAAAAGACGGCCAAAAAATCGCATAGACAACGCATTGCAGCCAACTTTGACGGATCGTAGCGCAGAGCGAGAATTTCGTAGAAAAGTGAATCACCACACTTAAAGAGGTCTTAAAGCTGTGCGAGAACATACCCCGCAGTGGGGTATCAGTTGTACCCCTGGGGGGCAAGAGTGCCCCAAAGTTGCCCCATAGACATACTATGGTGAGGGACGTAACACATGAAACAGCATTTTTCCTACTATTACTAATTTGAATTAGTAATCCTACTAATTTTCCATTGAACATAACTCTGCATCACAGTGTCATAGAGACATGGGGTGGGCTCATTTTACTTAGCCAACCAATCAGACTCTCAGGATGACTGTGAAGCTGTCAAGCCACGCCCTAGCAACCAGTATTGAGCACCCTAACAACTGATCCCATAGACTGCCATTATAAAAGTACCAGATGGTTATCTTATCTTTGGATCACAGTGTCATAGAGACATGAGGGTGGGCTCATTTGACTCGGGCAGCAAACAGCCAATCGTGAGTCACCATAGACACTTCCTAGCCACGCCCTAGCAACCATTATCAAGCACCCTAACAATGCAAACCCAAGCAGGCATATATTCAAATTGGAATGTCATAGAGACATGGGGGTTGGTTTGTATGATTTATATTGACAAACAGCATTCATAATATCACTGGCAGCTGCCAAGTCACTCCATAGTAACCAAACGCAGTACCCTAGCAACCGTTAAGCAAGACCTATATCTCTGCATCAGAACATTGTATGGACATGAGAGTTGGTTCTTCTGACTCATGTTAGCAAACCGGACTTCAAACGTTTAATCATGTTAGCAGTGAATAGCTACATGCTAATAGTCATTAGCTATGTGCTATTTTATGTTGAGAACTCTATAAAACTCAATAGTAACAGATTGCAGTTACATTTATTTTGTAATTAAATTACAAAAAACAACTAGTTATACTGCCTAACAACCACCTCACTAACTATTAATAAGCAGCAAATTAGGGTTTATTAATTCTAAATTTGCAGCTAATCTGTAGTCAATGGTGAGAATTGCACCCCCAACTAAAGCGTGGCCATACAGTATAATGTTAACTTCAAAGACACGCATGAGACAGAAAAAGTATTATTATTATTAGAAAGTTCTATTCCCTTGGAAGAGCTTTCAGAGTTGTTGCTAATCTCACGATGAGTCAGAGGATGTACATGGGGATTGTTTGTGTGGATATTATCCACAAATGACTGAATTTGGCACTAAGTTCAAGGCATATTTACTGCATGGGGAGTGTTAAACCATGAACCATACCAAGTTGGAATTTCTGGCCTCTTTAATGATGGCTTTTAATTGTCTTTTATGCTCTGTGCGCTTCTTGCAATCCAAGATTTGCATCATTAATCCTATGATAATATGGTTTACTCTGTTGTAAAATAGTTAGAGATCAGGTTCTGGAAAGATCATGCTGGAAAATGACCGAAGGAAGATGATCAGTAAATGATGATGAAGATAATTGAGAACCATGAGCAATTTGACCCACTGTTGCCCTAGAAGAGACAGAGAGAAAAGAAAAAAAAAAAAAACATCACAGTCACGACATTGGTCTAATAGCTAGTCTGTTAGGAATGATAAATGATTCTATAAGTTGCATAACTGACTGTGAATGATTTCAAGGACTGTCAAAAATGTGTTAAAGGAATAGTTCACCTAAACTATTTTTTATCAAACATGAAGCTGAATGTTAATTAGTAGACTGGAGTCATGCATTGTTTTTAATCAGCTTTTTCAGACTCTCATTCTGACGGCACCCATCCACAGCAGAGGATCCAATGGTAAGCAATGCTACATTTCTCAATATCTGTTCTGATAAAGCAACAAACTTATCTACATCTTGAAAGGCCTGAGGGTGAGTACATTTTCAGCAAACGTTAATTTTTCACTTCCACGGTAAAAGGAAACTGTTCACCGACCAAGGGTGAATATCAATAATCATAACCAATTAAGTTAGACATCCAGTTTTTGTACCTTTTCAGAACATGAATGATTCATTTTCCACTACTCCTACAAGATTTGGGCAAATTTAGCAAGCAAGTACAGTGCTATAATGCTGCACATTTGAAAATAATTTGAAGCATAACCATGAGACATTAAACGTTTCAGCGTAATGACAAATTGATTGTTGTCAAATCACCCTCGTGCCTCATAACCACTCATTCACGATCATGTAAAGTCAAACGGTTGTTCTCTCCTGTAAAATTATTTCAGAAATCCTTAGAATATTTTAATGCTAATATTATAAGCTCACAAGCATAATATGATAAGCTGACAAGCTTATTCTAAGCTGTGAAGTTTAAAGAGTTTCTCCCATTAGTTATCGGACGGAGCATTAAATTGCACCAGCGCTCTAGCAGGTACAAAGTTAAATTCTCTTTTAACTTGGAAAGAAGATTATTTTGACTGCCAGTGACAGTGTCATATACAGAGGGGCTGGGGTTTATCTGGGCTGCGTGCGAAGCACAGGTGTTTGGGTACAGGACCAGGAAACAGACAGAGGCGATTATCTGACGGCCTGTGATATGCACCGAGGTGTCAGTCTGCTCCGAGAGTAACTACAGCTGTGCGAGGCAAAACATCGCCATGGCAACCCTGTTAACGCAGTTCCAGAGGAAGTTCATTGTCTGACAGGATTCAAACACCAGTCAAAAATTCATGCGAGTGAATCAGCTCAAGGTGGAGTGAGGGGAAAACACTACAGTATGTACACTTCCGTTCAAAAGTTTGAATTTGTAAGAATTTTTTTGAATTAGCTCTCTGATGCTCACTAGTATTTTACAGGTAATATTGTAAAATAATATTACAAAACTGGTTTGTCAAAGCAAGGCTGGCAAAGTCTTCATGATCTCACAGAATGCTGATTATCAATGTTGAAAAGTGTTGTGCTGCTTAGTATTTTTGTGGAAGCAGTGATACATTTTATCAGGATTCTTTGATGAATAGAAAGTTCATAGAATAGAAATGACTGTGATGTTTGATCAATTAGGCATCACAGATAACACAAATATTTATATATATATATATATATATATATATATAGACACACACACATAAAAATATAGATTACAATGAAATAAATAGCATTTGAACGGTACTCTATGTGTGTTCACATGTCCTTGGTGCTGCATATAAGGTATGTATATAATATAATACATATATATATATATATAAATCTCACAATTAATGCCAGATATTTTGTTTTCTATTTATCCATTTATGCAAGAACTCTTAGTAACTCATAGCGCTAGCTGCTAGCAATGCCAAGGTCATTGGTTCAATCCCCAGAGAATGTGTGCAGAGATGATATGTATAATTTAAAGGCAATGTAAGTCATTTAGATAAAAGTGTCTGCTAAATGCATAAATGTATATACAAGAACACATTCCCAGATGCATACTGTAATACCCAAGAGGTATCTCTCTTAACATGCATGGTGAGTGGCTGGTCAGCAACAATGAGGCTCATCGCATTAACCTCCAAGTCTAGCCATTGATCTGTTTTGCTAAACTCCAGGGATCCACAGAGTTGCCAATGAATCGATTGCTTATCGAAAGGAATAATGCTTCAAGCCAACATAAAATGTGCCTTTGCCTTTTCAAATATGCATTTTTGTTTTGTTTCGTTTGTTTTCAGGCCACACCATTTCGCCATTGCCCAACAACAACCATTCGCATATGTTAACATAAAACTTTTCCTCGACTCAAACTTGTAAAATGACTGAATGTGTAAAAACATGGGGCTCTAATGATACCCAAATGCAAGACACTACTTTCATCTATAGATATTTCTCCTGGCGCGTCTAAGCTTACACGAATCAAATAATTCCACTGATCTGGCCCAGAGGCCTCTCCAGGGGTCGCAGTAATTATTCCTCTTTGAGGTGCTGAATATGTATTTATGTCTAATCAGGCCTCACTCTCTCACAAACCAACCCAGCAATTAACCTTCTCCATTGGTCATGTATTTTGGACACAGTAAATGAAGTGTTACTGGGGTCCGGCTCTCTCTGTGTTTACTGGTCTCAATTAGTCACTGATAGTGCATGCAAGAAACAGCTGGCCAGCTTTGTCTGTATAATCTCTTTCTGCAGCTGGAGCGGGCAGGCAGCATGTTCCTCTAATAAGTTGTGCTCCTCTATTGGGAAACACAGTCAAGGGGCTCTGGATCAATGCCGACTCTGACACTCATGGCTTTTTTTCTATTATGCATGTCCAGAGCAGATCCCCAAACTCTAATGAATAGAGAGCACAGCATCTTTTTATATAAAAAAATAAAACAAGCACAAACAACCATGCAAGTCACTGCATGAGGCAACTTGGCTTTTTGGAGTGGATGAATGCATATATGCAATGAATGAATGCAGTAGATACAATAGGGGTAGACTCATAGGTGTAGTCATTAAAAGGAGTGAAATGTTTAGCTCATCTCAGTGATAAAAGTGATCAGTAATGCCAGTAGGTAGTGGCAAGTGACTATGAGTGAGTCATTAATTAATTAATTCATTCACTTACTCACTCAACTTATTTGTTCAAACTCACTTATTAATTCAGGCACAAAACCACTGTCTGTTTATGAATTCATTTACAACTCATTCATTTATATACTTATTTAGTCTTTATGAGTGAGTCATTAATTTGTTGACTCAAACCATTTGTTCAAACACATTTATTAAGTTTTTACACTTACATGAGATGTTTTTTTCTGTGCTGTTTCTGTAAAGAATCTCGACAAAATTTGTTGCCATGACTTATCAAATTAAAAGGTTACGTTTTGGTTGAATAACATTGGTTAATGGAAATGCTGCCATTTCACAATAGTTTTTTACAGACATTTATCTAATATCACCAAAGTTTTACACAAATCTGTAATGGAAACACGACTACTGAATTATTCCTTATTCAACTGATTACTGATTCATTATTCAACAATGAAAAACTTTGGTACTATTTCTCTTTGGTGGAGAAAAAATAGATGATATAACCGAGGATACTGCATTTAAACTGGAAGTTACTCAAACTGAACTTATTTTTCGGTAACACTTTGGAATAGGCCTACTGTTCTGTCATTAATAGACAGCAAGACAGGAACAAACAAACAGAAACATATTACCATTCTTCTAACTACTATTAACTCATAAGAAATTCTGATTAACAAATTAAGAAATTCATCAAATAAATGAATAAAAAGTAATAATTAGTTTACTATTAGGTAATTAATAACTACTATTTTGTTTATACTACCTTACCAAGAAGCTACTGTATGAAGAGTTTCATAAGTAATGTGAACTCATCAATAACCACTAAGAAACTAATTAACATTTTCACCACTACATTAACATTTGACTACTTGCACATTAATCAGTCAAAAGTAGACCTACGATTTGGGTAAACTTTAAATAATTAGTATATTTGATCAGTCCCTAAAGTGTTACCTTTTTTTTGAACCACTGTATAAAATATAATTGGTCTGTTTATCAGTACAGCTATGATGCACACATAAAAGCTTTAAGATTTTCAAAAAACACTCATCCAAATATTGTGCTCACAAGAAGGACATACCAACATTAATGTTGGGTTTTGAGCACAAAAAAAAAATTATCTTTCTACTCCATCAACATGCAAATATAAATTAAACTGAATTCAAATTTAAATGAATGTTGAAATGCCACCTAAGCCACTGAGATGAACAAAACAAATAAAGAAAAACACACATTATCAATGATGTAAATGAGCAGACAGACAGATGTATAACCATGAAAATGCATTTAGAATTACAATTACAGTTTGAAAACAACCCAAGGTCTATTTAAATATGTACTGCATATTCAGGGGCACACAGAGGAAACCCTGAGGCAGAGTTTAACAACTGGTCTGAAATTCTGGAAACACACACACAGGCATTTGCACAAAAAGTCCTTCCCCAGTATGCTAGCCATACATTTTATACATATTAATTAGACATTATACAATCTTTCCAGGTGCCTGCAGGTTATGGTATTTATTTATTTATTTGTTATTTTGTCGAGATTTTCTTTGAAAAGGGAATTCATTTGATATAATTACATTTGCAGGTTAGAAATGCAAATATTCTCAGAAATGGCCCCAGCAGTCATTGACAAAGGTGAATTTGTTATTCGCTCATAGGTATCGCCAAATGCAAGGATTTCCTCCGGGACAAACACTCACTCAATGTCTTTGAAGCGTGTTTTGTTTCAAATGGAGACGGTGGTGTCATTGGTATAACCCCTGCGAGCTTCATGCCCCCCCTTAGCAGCAGGCTCCAATGTGGGTCAGAAACCTGTAATAAAGCAAGGGAGGCTGGGCACCGTTTGGCCAGTCGGCGCGTTTTCCCTGTGTCTTGAAATGTCCAAAGCAGTGTGCTAAATTATTGGGGTCAGCGACTTTGCCTGCTCCCTTGATTTGTTTGAAGACACACAAGGCCGTTTGACATTGAAGTACATTTTTCTAGCACAGGGGTCATAAATTTATGAAAAAAAAAAAGTAAACGTTATTGGATCAACAGACACGAAGGCGCCCAGTTGTGCGATTGAACGTCCTTGATATTGAAGGAACATTTAATAACAGCATTTAAACATTTTACAGACGGGGGGCGACATGGTGTGATTTTTTATGTTTTAATTATTTGCGTGTTAAGAGAGACGGAGGGGTAGCTTTATAAGGTTAAAGGTGCATTTATTTATTCCCCCTCTCTGTGAGGTGTCTACCTTGCTGGATGTTATAAAACAGACATACTCTCCGTTACAGCATTGCAGCTAATCAGCTTAATGAGGCAAAGATTGCTGCAGTAATCAGGCATCATTAGGCTTATGAGTATTTATTATCAACGGCATGGATGGAACACAGAGGTGCCACTTCATGATGGCACACAAAGGAAGGGATTGCACAATCTGTTTATTAATCGCCTGCTGTCAGAGGGCCAGTACACTTCAGCGATCCGGGTCATTCATCAACGCTACGTCCTGGCACGGTTAAGATAGATCTACTCTCCTTGTTCTGACCTATACGTTACGCATTTCAAAGCCAGCAAAGAATGCAAATAAAAGTTCAGGGTGTCACGTAGGGACCCCGAGGCAAGCTCATTTAGAGTGGGTGTTTGTGTGTGCAAGCGTAAGTGTACATATGTATGCGAGCGTGAGAGCCGAACTCTATTTGCGTGTCCCGGTGATGGATTCCAACCGTGTCTCATCATGTTTGCCTTTAAGCTCAGTTTCATGCTGTTTGGAACCAGTTTTGCCACAAGTCGAGAATGGTACGCTTTCATAGAAGTCTCCTTGATGTTTTCTTGCTGTCTGTTTGCAAGCGATGCTATGCTTGTTAAGAGGCGCATTTTTCATGTGCATCAAAGTTTACTGCTGCAGCACGACAGAAGACCACCAGCGCTCGGCTCAGGTAACAGTCGGCTTCAGAGCTGATTTTGTGCTGCCGAATAACGTGTTGTGTAACGTTAGCAAATGGGGGGCTTTTGCCGCACTGAATATCAAAACGATTTTTCAAACCTTTTGTTTGTGGGAGACAAAAAGCGATCCATAACAGGCACCGGCGCTCATTTAAATAGAGAACAAAAGTCAATAAACACTATGATATTACTCTTTGTTAGAGAAGATGTGTTATAGCTTAACTGTGCTGATGCATTTTAAGGCAGTTTCTTATTTACTGTAGAATATTTTTCACGGTATGACTTTATTTTTTGAAGTTCCACATACTGACATTTTGTGGCGACATACACCAGTAACAGAGCATACTGTCATGTTCAATGGGGTAAGTTGTCACAATGGAGCCTGCCAATAAACAGCCTATTATTTTCAGCTCAATTTAAGATTAAACTCCATCTCCAACCCATCAATCTTTACAAAACATCTGAAAGGAACGAGCTGGAGATTTAATGTGCAATATTAGTATGCAATATACAATGAATTCAGAAACAGTTGTCACTCAGAAATTGCTAATAAATTTCACAATCAATTGCAAAAGAAACAAGAATGGGATTAAACACTGCTTTTTTGTGTGTGTGTTCATAAAGTGCTACAAATTGGTAATCAATATTGTTCTTGTGTGGAGTAAAATTAAATGTGACATTACAAAGCATTTTTTTATCATCAGATCCTCAAACAGAAAACACTGCATGCTGCAAATCATTAAATCTATGAAAAAAGCTTAATAATATCATTGACTTTTTTTCTTAATTTTTATGCAGGTGTAATTGAATTGTGTTCATTGTTACCTAAAAGTAACATCAAAATATATTGAAATTTTAGTTTGGAGGACAGAATTCATAACATTTCAACAATCTAACCTTCTTCTCCTATACTGAGAGGAGGGAAGAAATCTTTACTGAGATGTCTGACATGAAATATAAGATGCATTGGTTCCTCTGCTCTATGACATTTTATTGATACATCTGTGGTTAACCCACAAATCCTTCGCTTTTGTCCTTTTAAAAGAGAAAACATAGCAAATAATTTCAGATTGGATTGCAATTGTCCTGATATGTTAATGGAGCCGAACACCACCTATTTAAAAAGCATTTAGCTCAGAGAGCAAAAATGGTCATTGCTAGTTGGATTTATGATATATGCAGATAATTAAATGTGCATTTAAATCTGTCTCTAATGATCAGTATTAATGTTTAACTGATGCCTACACATGGTTCTAGCTCTTTAACATCAACCTCTTCTGTCACTGCATATATAATCAAAGAAAGAGAGAATATGCATGAATCTAAAATTAAACTATTGATGTCACACATTACCTAATGTTTCCACTCATCTATAAAAATGCAGCTGTAAAAAAAAATGTTTTATGGCAGGATAGTTTTTATAAGCTTTGAAACACCAATTGAAAGTGAAGTAGAGTGGGATAGACAATAAATCATATTATTAAGTGGATTTCATCATTCTGCCTGAACAGCGTGATGTGGCAACTACATCCTGTAGCACATGCCACCCGTTTGGATGTGCCTTTGAATCTGCCTTTGAAATTGTGAACCCCCCTAATCTTTCCTCTGGGAAAGGAACGATTAAACCAGAAAGCTCACTCTTTCATTTTCCCTGACAAATTAAAGCCAACAAATTCATCTTTTACAAAAAGTAAGGCAAGAAAACGCCACCCCCTCTCCCCGAGTGAGTGCTACAAGTCTTGGCCCTCTCTGTCATGCGGCGGCCCCCAGCCCCCAGTGGCGAAATGAAAAAGTAATTGAGATGTAAATAAAGGAGCCGGGTTCCGCGTTGTCTCTGCTAAATTGATTTTTTTGTCTGCTCGAGTAACATTCTCTCTTTGGCAGGATACTATGTTTTACACTCCTTTGCATCGGTCACAATATCAGATTGCCGGACCTGGCGACAGTCCTCTGTTTTAGAGATGGTTTCCTCCTATTAATACATCTGCTATCTGAAATCGATATTGATACTGTGTACATATAAAACTTCAATTAGTGCCCAGTGTGCTTTGTAATTTAATCATTGGATTTACAACCAGCGCAGGCGCCTGTCAGGAACAGGTTCAAATCAAATATTCAGGTTACATCCTCAACTTTTGTCTCATTCTGGTTCTTGGCTCTTTAGTATCGAAACAAATGACTCAGTGGCAGTGTATCAGTGGTAAGTCTAGGGATAGTTTACGAAAAAAGACAATTCATTTTTTGTTTTTTCACCCACGTCATTCTGAACCTTCTGAATGTCCAAGTTGCTCTTTAAAAAAATAAAAAATAAATACACAAAAATAAACTGAATGAGAGTCACTATCCTCTTTTTTTTGCAACCTGGTTTCATAAAAATACATACCTCTGTGCAACACCATTTGTATGTGCCTTACTGCACATTTTGCTGCAGTTTCAAAAAGAAATGTCCACTGAATGGTGTAAAACACGGGTTCAGTTTTATTATGTTGATATAGGTACTGTACGTATTGCTGTGTTTTTACATTAAATGCAGGGACTGTCGCTAAAAATTAATGCTCTATCATGCTGGAAATATGCCTTGCACCAGATCAAACCCTAAACCTACCCAATAGTGTTAACAAATGCAAAACTGATATCAAAATGTATTTGTTGATGCAACCGTGCCATTTCAGCTTCCTTTTACACAGATTTGAACTGTTTTGTCGAACCGTAGTTAGCTCCTCACCTCTCAAGTAGCCTACATCTCTGTACTCTGTAATGCAAAATAAAACAAACCAGGGGTGCGTTTCACAAAAGCATGGTTATCCTACTATGGTCGCAAGTTCCGTCGTTACCAGCACAGTTCAACGATTCGGTGTTTCCCGAAAGTCAACGTCACAAATGAACATGGTTAGAACTACAGCTTTGGACCTGTGCTTAGAAGCATAGTTTCTTGTTAGTAAGATGTATGGGCTTTGATAAATATGCTCTTGGGCACAAAAAGCAAACTAACATGCATTACTATCTTTATCTTACATTCTATCTAAATATAAAATGCGTTTTAATTATGCATTTTTGCACGTCTATTGTAAACGCTGTTTTTGAAAATTGCGCATGTGCATAAATGGCAAAGGGAACCTTGGAGTATGACGTAAGAGGGAACCCGCGATGATTCAAAGATCAAATAAAGCATAATGACAGTGAACAAAAAATAGTAAATTAGTCAATATGTGTCATGTTCAATACAGCAGCATCTTGGAGATCTCTAATCAGTTAAATAGCAGTTATTCCTCCACCACATGCGTGTGACGTCATTAACAATGGCCCTATGTTGTTGAACTAACGTTGTTCAAACGGCGGAGATGCGACCGTGTTCGGGAAACAGTCATGACTAGCTAGTTCATTTCCAAAACAATGCATCGTACTATGGTGGTTGATCAGCGAGTTACATCGTTGTTCAGGAAACGCACCCCAGGTCGATTGCAGATCTTTATCCAGCGACAGAAATCTACAAAATTGCAGCCAGTTTAAAAAAAATAAATAAAAAATACAACATTTAATAACTTTGGATCATAATATGCAAAATAAATAGCTGGTTTTGACTTCCTGTTTGTGCAATAAGTAACTTGCCACAAATAAATAAGTAAAACAAGTGAGTCTCTTAGCCAAGACATAACGTTTATTTTGGCACCAATTTTGTGGAATGGGCTTAGAAATACATATGCTTTGAGCACTCCTCTAAACACAGTACAAACTGAATCATTTTATGCAGGAAAATTTTTCTAGCCACATACAGTAGTCCCTTTCTAGGGGGCAAATGTTGGATTTTGCAGAGTTTTAATTTTAAGTGGTAGATAAGGGACACCCTAATGAAAACCCATAGATATGAAGATGGATTTGTGTGATGATAACATTCAAAAGCATCAGTTTTTAAATCTCCCAGCACATTAACATTGTTTTGATGTCACATGATATTCTTCAAGCTATTGTGTGAAAATGTTGCTTATTAATCAAAACTCTGTCAATTTGTGTGAAAAGGAATAAAAGGAGTTGTACTGCCTCTAGTGTTCATTTCTTTGAGAAACTGCAGTGATATGTACTTATTGGTACGCATTGTGTGTCTTGCTAAAAAGTGCACATGGTAACATGCCATGAGAAAGGTTTTTTGTGTGTGTGTGTTTGCAAATGGAAACGGTTATATTCCATTTGTGTTCCAGGCAAGAAAGGAAGTTAGTCATACAGGTTTGGAAACACATGAAGCTGAGTAAACATATGTAGTGTAACATTGATAAAGTTTTAATTAAAATCCGCCTATTCTTTATCCTTGCTAAAACCTTCTCCAAACAAACAATTTTGTAAGACAAACAAGCAAAAAAGGTCACTTATCGAGAAAGTTCAACAAAATATCTATACATTTGAGTCAATATCCCCTTAACTGAAGACCTGAAACTGAAAAATGGATTTCAGAGAGTTAATCTGATACATTGAATTAATTGATGCTAAAGGCAAGGCTATTTCAGAATTCAGAATCCAACTGAAAGAAAGTAACAGTGCGCTGTTCTATAGATGCTAAGTGAAGGTCAGTTTGTCTGAATAAACCAAGATGACTCATATGTAGCTCAAAGAGTCCACCAATACAAATAAAGAATGTCAATAGATGCTATAATGCATCAATTTGGAAATAGATCTTAGCGAAAAACACGTTACTTCACATAGGTTTATGTATTTTTTCATAATTTAATACGTTTATGTACATTTTTCTCTGGTTATTTAATTTTATAAAATAATCTCTCTCTTTATATATATATAATATATATACATATTGTCAGGGTGTGTTTGCAGGCAACAGGCAGAGACTTGCAAGTAGCGTGAACACATCAACTTTACTTAAACTTCAAA
>JAUMHE010000016.1:4668285-4678567 GCA_032359235.1 Enteromius mattozi
AATTGTGAACAAATTAACCATTAATTAATGCTTAACTAATGCATTATTCTGACCCCCTATTCTGAAGTGTTACCATTTTTTTTTTATTTCAGCTAGTTTCAGTTGTCTTAGTACATCAAGTTATACTAAGTGAATATGATAAATATGTTTATTTATTTATATACTGTATGTATTTATTTGATTTCTGTTAAGTTTGTTTGTTTATTTATGCATTCACTCAGTCACTCACTCACTCAATCACACAGTTAATTGATTTCAAGTTTTTATAGTGTTAGTTAACTGTAATAACCCTACCTCAGAAAACCAGGAATATCGCACACCAGACATACTGAAAGCTTTAGTTTCCATCATTGTATTTGCAAAGAAAACAACAATTCCATTTTTCCAAATATCTCTTTTTGTGCTCCACCGGAGAAAAAGTCAATGATGACAGAATTTCCACTTTTGGGTGAACTACTATACCTATTTAAGTAAAACGTACTAATCATGGGTGGGGGATCTCTGCTTTATTGCTACTGTTTCACTGAGCTCCTTGTTTAGGTTTAATTAGTACAGTGAACTGACAGACTGCAGCTTCCAATGCTTTGATGTTGTGCCTCGCCTTTGGCATCACTGACCACATAATCATTGGCTGGCACAACTGGGACAAGGCTTGATTTTCAAAGGCTCTCGCTCCACTGATTCGCTGTGCATCTGTAAGATTGATCACAGTGGTTTATCAGAAACAACATGCGTTTCATCCCCCTTGGATTCTGGGGAGGGAGAAGGTGGAAGCCTGAGCGGGTCTGTCCCTACCTTGTCCCTCCCCTCGAAGTGCCACAAACACCAGAGTGACACAGAGGGAGAAAGATTTTGACAGCTCAAGTGTGTCAGCCCATCATGACTCGCTTGTGGCACTTTTGATTAAAAGAGAAACACAGATAGCATCAACTGTTGCCACAGAAAGAGCTAGATAACCATGGCCCAACATTTATAGGGTCTTCAACTCAATTAAAAATGATTTTTTCATATCTGTCAACACTCCCTGTAAACTGCCAATATTTTATAATATGTTTGTGTGGGTAAAATAGCCCAAGGGGGAAAAAAAAAGATTTATACATTAGTTGGACAGAAAGCAATATTTTGACTGTCATAAAACTGCCATGGCTTTATTTCTCAGTGTTTGAGAAGCTATGCTTAGTATCCTAAAAATAACTCATTTTCCTCATCTTGAATCACAGGGTCAAAAATCATAGGTTCATTTATGCTAATAGTGTTTTAAAGACTGCTAAGTCTTTTGGTTTCATATAATAGAGCAGTTCTTTGTGACTCAAACACAATTCTAGTACAAAATGCATGCGCATACCAATGGGAGGTCCCATTCTGAACCAGAGATGCAACTGTTTTCAATATTCAGAAGATGGTGCTATTTGTTTATGTATGCATGCATTGCATGAACCCGTCTGCTTGCATTCACACCAATCTGAACATTCAATGTGCTACTGCTCCAAAAATTGCATTTGCAAAATTCAGGAATATCACAGATAGAAGACAGAATAATGCAGATTTGTGCACAGCAGAACGCAGACTGTATAAAATAGCTCTCCTTGTGTATATGATACAGATTCTTCATATCTTAAAAGAGACATGTTAAATGTATAGACACAAGAAATAAACAGCAAGCCATTTCATACAAGACTAGTTGTTTAGCATTTCCTCCAAACTCAAGTTGATTCTGATTAGACGTCTTGGCCCTCCCTGTTAGCAGTCATATACTTGAAGGTCATGTTAAGTATATAGCATAATAATGTAATTATGCAAACTCAGCCCTGGAAGACCTGACATGTTATACGCAATTAAAGCCCAAGATGTGCGCGCACGAAATAGCCACGCATTTTGATCCCGGCTTGAAGGGCACCACAGGATCCTGGTTTAATCGTCTGGCAAGAATGCAGAAGTGGAACATTTGATGATGCCAGTTGTTAAGTGGATCTTCATACTCAACACATTCATGCCACTTTAGATGCAATATTTTATGCTAGTTACACTGCTGTGGCCTTTCAAGATCAGTGCTGCATTTCTGAAGCAGGTCACAAAGCTCTGTTCGGTGCCTAGAGGTGATACGGAACAAACAACATTGTTACTATAAATAAAAGCTTTAACTAAATAATTCCTGATTCCTGAATAATTCACCATGATGCCATTTTAAAGTATAGATCAGCTTTGGACATTCCTCTGCAGTGGGTCAGATTTGCAGACTTTCTTGACCATTTTTTATTTTTAATAGACTTAAAGGAATAGTTCACCCAAAAATGAAAACTACAGGATATTTTTTCTTACCCTTAAGCCATCCTTGGTGTGTATGACTTTCTTCTTCTTGTTTTTTTTTTTTCCTGGCTCTTCCAAGCTTGGTAAAGCTGCTGGATAGTGACCATGATTTTGAAGCTCCATAAATCGGATATATTCATCGGAAAACTATTTCTAGTTTTATCGGTTATTTAAAACTTCATTTTTGGGTGTTCACCCTAAAGTTTCTTTGAATGTATTGACCCTCATGCCATCCAAGATGTGATTTAAACAGATTTGGAGAAATTTAGCATTATGTCCCTTGCTTACCAATGGATCTTCTGCAGTGAATGGGTGCCGTCAGAATGATAGTCCAAACAGCTGATAAAAAACATTACAATAGTAATAAATAAACTCAAGTGAAGTAAAAAGCTGTGTGTTTGTAAATACCAAATCTATCATATTTTAACTTATTTTAACAAAACGTGTCCTTTATTCATAACATTGCTTTCCCAGTAAAAAAAAAAAGTAGTCTTATCTGAATCAGGAGAGAAATCAAACACTGTTTATAAGTGGAAACAGTTCAAAGTAGTTCTGAACAAATATGTTGGTGGATTTATATTTGAGGGGACAACAGGGGATGGACTTTTGTCACTGGATTTCATCTTAGATGGTCTCAGAGATTATATTCAGTACTGAGGCCCAAAACATATCATGACAATGACAATGACACTGATTGCTTTTCCATTAGACAAACAAATGAATGTATTATCTAAATGGCATTCAACTGAAAAGAAGAACACACTTAGCAAGCAAAATAAATAAAGAAATAACACTTGTTAGATTTTAACATTGGAAAAAAAAAAAAAATCTGTTGTCAAACATTAATGGCTCATGTTCATTGTTAATATGATGAACTAGACCTGTGGATGTGTCAAAAATAAGCTAAATAAGCATCATTTTACGTAGGAAAGTTCTTCATAAAGGTTTCTCAAAGAAGTGTAATGTTTAATAAGCTGATCAAATATTTGACTGCTTATTTCTCAGTAGAAATAGAATCACAAAAGAAAAAAAAAGAAAACTGCACTTTTATAAATAAATCAACTCCTTTCAACTGTTCTATCAGACACTATTTTTATTCTGTCCTAGACATTGATACATCTATGCTGCTTTCAAAAATTTACCAGACAGAGTCATCTTAGCAGACGAGATGCTTCACCAGCACTGGATTCGGATTCTAGCCTTCTTACCTCCATTTTTCAGCTTTTGGATACAGCTTGTATGAACTCGAGGTGAACTGATGTCATATATCCACAAAAATGACCTTACACCGCAGCTGTCAAAAATAATAAAACACAAAAGATAACAAAAAAAGTTAGTTTTGAGACCAGCTCTAACATAATTTTTTGGCAGATGCCTAAAACTAGAATGGAATTCATGCAATTTTAAGTAACAAACGTGTTCTTTAAAGCAGCGTACCAGCACACAATAGACAGTATTGCACAGAATATTAATCTATGATGATTGATTGTGTTATTCCACACATGTTTTTAGAGGAAACCCACTGTAAATACTGAACTACCTCCACATATTTGTCTCTTTAATATCCATTTTCTATCAGATGCCAAAGTTCATGATTTCCCACCTGGCAGGCATTAAACAGCTGAAGGCAGCTCCTTTATGACACATAAAGAGAATAATTCATATTATCACAGAGATGTATTGACTGTTCTCATTTGATAGGAGTCTGTGGTAGCAGCCTGTCTCTGGCTGTCATCTTCGACTGGTTTTATTACCTGTAAATCACGCAGCAGTGGCCCCCCGTGGGTTTTAGTACAGCACAAAGGGCGGAGTGGAAGTTAACTGACATCTAATCTGCACAAAGAGAGAGCGGGAGCTTATTTGAATCCCCGTTCGCTGACAGCGTGAGACTGGAGAATTCTCTATCTCTGACAGAGAAATGTGATCTTAAGAACAGTCATTCTGACGCCATGCAAATATTGAAATGAAACAGGGCCAAAACAGGATTTGAACCTCCCCTCCTCTGCTCCGTGGGTGAGGTACACCCCTGCTTCGATGTCCCTGTATTTTTCTGATTACAATAGGCAGAATCACTTGGGCCAACACAATCCTCTATGCTGACAAGTCTCCTGCAGATAATTTCCTCGCTCGCCTTTGTGTACACATTTCTTTTGCTTGCCTGCTATCGAATTTAATCAGCCTCGGCCTCCTCTCTCGCACGTGAAACCACGGTCAGTGGAAGCACAAGACGAGTGACAATACCGGGCCTCGATTAATTCATCCCCCCTCCCGACTCTTTTCCTCGCGGCTCGTTGCCGTATTTGTTGTAGCTTAAAGGTAGACAGCTGAATGTTAAGTCAGGGAATATCCCCGAGTCTAAACAAAGGTTGTTTTCACACACAATAGACCTTTTATCTCTTCACGCAAGCCCTCTACCACTGACAGACTTGTTACGATAACAACATGGCTCCTCCAAGGCATGTTCTCCACTGAATATTGCATTCAATTTGAAATTCGCCAGAGACTTCCCTTTAATCAACTTTATATGTCACACCTAAGCGGCGGAAAGAGAGTTTCACGCGGTAATTTGTTTTGATTAAAAAAGGAAAATACTGAAAAATGCAGGTTTGAGGGCAGCGTCAATGAAATTCGCATTCGCACTGCAACGTTGCTGATATTTGTATTCAATCTGCCTCGCATAAATCTGGCCTAACTTATTCAGCTTGAATCGTACCAAAGTTTCCTGAGGGGCCTGGATGTGGAAGAGAATAGTTCTTAGAGAAGCACTTTCTGGTATTCATAAAACAATGGCAATGCCAAGATAGCACAAAGAAACTAATATATTTATTCAGATTTCTTCTTCTGTAATCATTCGGCTTTGACCACTGAACTAGTCACCACATCATTATTAAAAAAAAAGGTCATACTTTATTTTAGGTGTTCTTAACTAGTCAGATAGATAGATACATATGTATCATTGTTTTCAAAAAACAAAACCAAAATCTGCATATTAGAATGATTTCTAGAATGAAAATATATTCAGTTTTAGCAAACATAAGTATGGAAGCCCATTTCTGCCACCGAATATAAAAAAAAAAGGTTATTGTGATTTGTTATCTCACAATTCAGACTTTTTTCTCAGAACTGTGAGTTATAAAGTCACAATTGCGAGATATAAAGTCCAAATTGTGAGATATAGTCAGAATTGTGAGATATAAAGTCCCAACTATGAGTTATAAAGTCAGAATTGTGAGATATAAATTCGCAATTGCAAGTTATAAAGTCAGAATTGCGAGATATAAAGTCGCAATTACGAGAAAAAAAATAATAATTGCGTGATATGACCTTGCAAATTTGCAATTCTGACTCTATAACTTGCAATTGCAAGTTTATATCTCACAATTCTGAGAAAATAAGTAAAATTGTGAGATAAAAAGGCACAATACCCTTTTTTAGTTTTTATTCAATGGCGGAAACGGGCTTCCATACATAAAAGACTCCATAGAAAAAAAAAAAAAACATTTAAAATTTTTTAACGTTACTGCTAAAAAGCGAAATAGTAAAAACAAAGTTATTCTTCTGTTTAAACAAAGGAAAATGGAAAAGTAACATCCCATGCTAAATCACGCTCTCCATTACACATTGCAGACTACTATGCTTTGTTGTTTTTAATACATTCACTTGTATTTATTATTGCTGATTATAATGTTTATTTAAAACCTTAAAATATTGCAGTCTCCCATCCTTACTGTATGGAAACTCAAATGATGCTCTAGCTTCGCTTCTAAAAATGCATGTCTTATCAATAGTTCCATATTCACCATGGCTCTAAATTTGGGAAGAGCCTTAAGAGAATCTTAAAGTCTTTCTTTTTAAGTGTATGGAAACATGAAAAGCAGCATCACTCAGTCCTAACGATGATTTTATCTTAGTAAGAGCCGTGCTACAGCGAGTGGCCATCACTCTCCCCTTATTTCCCCTCTACTGCGCTGTCATCCCACAGACATTAATATTTACTCATCATAATTAAATATTAACCTTGATTGGGCTGCCTTCCTCTTAAAATTAGAGCACTGATATTGAAATCGCAGCAAGACATTTTAAATGATTTCCTTCAGCTAATGTTAAATGTTATTAGCTGCCCCGTAGCATGTTGTTTTAGAGTGATGGTAATTGATCAGGCTGACTGTATTTGTTTTGGAGTGTTTTTGATAATGACAACTTCCTGTAATGGATTATTAATAGGTAAGAGCAGAAAATGTCTGATTCCATGCCTGGCTAAGCTAACATTAGGATCATTTGGCCAGACAGTGTCAGGATGGATTTGAACTGAAGTGACACATTCCGCAGGAGCTCTGGATTTTGTATACAGAATCGATTTGATAAATACGGCCCAAAGAGTCATGTAATTTGCAAGGTGATACATTTTCAGGGGCCGAATCAATTCCTTGTCTTGAAAGCATTGGTGAATATATCAAAGCAAATTACCTTGGAGGTCTTCATCTCTAAGTGAGCGATAAAATGTACACGCTCACACACAAACAGCCACAAAAAAACCCAAAAAACAAATAATGCTTTCTTCAAGTTGATGCTTACGACAATTACATTCATTTGTCCTGCATCTAAAGTAGTCAGTGCAGTTATGCTTGTAATCACAAACTATAATCACAATCAAAACACCACATTCAACTTTGTCCAAAGCCAAATCATGCTTTGTTCAGTTTTGAATTCTCAAACAGCACATATTTATTAATCTGAGAGCAATAATTTAAAACAACAATTGAATTGTTCTATTAAATAAAGAAAGAAAATAGCCCAGAACGAAATGTTCCTGCATGCAACAACTGAAAAATGTAAAGAGTCGCACTTTAGCTTGGTTGGTAACACTTTAGAATACCGTTCTGTCGTTAATGAATAATTACACAGGAACAAATGACTAATGCACTTTTAATATTGTAACTACTATTACCGAACAAAGAAAACTTTTTTTTTGGTATATCGTAGAAAACGTCTATGCATAATGAATAACTAATTCTAAAAGATAAGCCACTACTAATGGCTCAAGTATTACCAAATCCAAAAATTAACTACTAGTTACTTAGATCAGTATTCTAAGGTGAAAACCATCATAACTCCCTAATATCAGCTGACATCATTGTACGCTTTTGAGATGTATGTAAAGTTTTGGGTAGTAATGACTCAAGTGTTACTACATCCTTCTGTAGAAACTACTACTAATTTGGATCAGTATTATAAAGTGAAGATCATGGTAACTCACTAATGATTTAAGTGTTACCAAAGCAAAATAAATTACTAACCAGTCCAGGACCTTACAAAAACCTCAAACGTTTACAATGACTTCATTAATTACTAGGGAGTTATCATGATCTTCACTTTAGAATACTGATCCAAAAAATGTGTAATTCCTTTAGAAGGATGTGGTAACACCTGAATAACTATTATCCAATACTTTACAAAACCCTCAAAAGCTTACAATGAGTTCAGTCATGACTAGGAAGTTATCACAATCTTCTCTTTAAAATACTAATCCAAATAATTAATAATTCCCTATGAAGACTTTGGTAATACTTGAATCATTACTAGTGGGTTACCATGACCTGTGTAGTTATTCATTAATGATGGAAGTGTGTTCTAAAATGTTACTGTTTAGTTTAGGCTTACTATTAGCTAACTATTTACTATGACTGTGCTTTATTAAGTACTGATAAACAGCAGATATGCTAGTAATAAGCAACTAGTGAGAATTGGTCCCTGAACTAAAGTGTTACCATAAATATGATACGCACCACCATGGTTAAAATGTCAGAATGGACGAGAATATAGTTCAAAGTTTCCAGATGCATTTTGAAGGTTGGATAACTTTAGAGAGCGTCTTAATGCACCATAGGGGACCATTGAAATTTAATAATCGGCAACACCGAGGTAAGCATCTCGCTCAATAAAGCAGTTGTGGTATCTGGTAATGGCTACTTTCATGGCACTTCATGGCTTGAACACAATTCCCCTTTTCTCTAATTGCACGGTCGAGGGGAAACCTGGGACCAAAGTGTACAATGCAGTGTAGATGTTATAAAAGTATAATGCTTAATGTCATATACTTTCAGAGAGCTCGAAAGCAGAATCCGTGAGATATAATCATTATTTAGACAGCCTCTGCTTTATGCATTTTGAAGACTTTCCCTAACAGAGCCATTACTTTGTGTTGTATCTTACCTATGGCCATGTAAATGCACCCTGGCCTCTCAAAGACTGCTTCTTGCACCTTCTCTCCAAATAAATAAGTAATCTCTGGAAAAAAGCATTATTGAGGTAGTAGCTTTCAAGCAGACTTGCGGCGATGGGTGCAGTTGAAATCTATCACTTTAAAAATGTATGTGTTAAATAAAAGGTTTTCCATTACCCTGGCTCAAACTGTCTTTTTCACCTTATTTCCACCCTTAAGAACTTTGGACAGACCAAATCTGGCCTGAAATCCCTTAGCTATGTGTGAATACACAACGCTGGAATTATGCTGAATGCATATTATGCAGATGAGCAATTTAAAATGAACAAAAATAAGCGGTTTAACTGAAGCTGTAAATTTCTAACGACCACATACACTGACCCCTAAAATTATTTTGGAACTCAAGTCAAAGGAACAGGTGACTCACAAATGAAAATTTGTTGTAAATTCACATCCAAGATATACAGTAGATAAGAACTGGAGATATCACTTGCTCATCAATGGATCCTCAGCAGTGAATGGGTGCCGTCAAAATGAGTGTCCAAACTGATAAAAAACATATTTTGCATTTGCAATAAACCCATTATTAAGATACTCTTCAACCTGTTGAGCAGTACAGTCCCACATTTGGGATTTTTCTTTCCGTGCCCCTGGGAGTACGGTCCCACATAGGGGATTTAGAACGTTCAGTGACGTCGCATTACTGCCAGATTCAAACTGAGCTTTTGCGCATTTGCTGGCGCTGAGTCAGGGAGAGACATGCACTGTTCTTGTCATATTATCACAACTATACAGTGTCCTTAACCACATAATGCATATTTTAGGTTTCAGACATTTAAATACACATAAGCGCTAGCAAAACAATACATTTAGAGCTTGTAAAATACACACAGATGTCTATGGAAGCAACAATAACAACCCATTCAAATTTAATTTGCCAATGTGTTTTATTCATATCAGATACACATAGTGTAAGTAACTTTAAAGTTCACTCTATTCTTCACCCAGTTCAACGGCCACTTACTTACATGTATTTTGGGAGAAATTGATGAATTTACGTGCTGCCAATCCAACTGATGGGACTCACGAACAAACATGGCGGCGCCCATATCATGTTACAGATCACGATCAAGATCATTTATAAAGGTGTTTAAAACTACAAAACACACTTATTTACATATGTTTGTGAATCGGAATATCAGATTGTTCATGACACGGTAAGCAAGTTTGTGAATATTTGAAGTAAAAAAGAAAAAACTAAATAAAAGCGATCCATCTGTCTTCCAGCATTATTGTGCTTGAGGTGTGTCACGTGACAAGCAAGACGCATCGCCATGGAAACAGTACGGGCAAACGTTCTAAAATAACTGTCGCCTAAAAAAAACTCATTCTGGGGGGACCACTGGAATATTTTCAACTCACCGCTGTAAGGGTTAATGTCAAACCATGGCTTACTGTTAAAATATGCATCCTCTATCCGTAATATTGCTTTCTCCAACCGTTTGGGCTTTCATTCTGACGGCACCCATTCACTGGTGAGCAAGTGATGTAATGCAAAATAGAGGAAGAAACAAATTCATTTATCTCAAATAGCTTGAGGGTGAAAATTTTCATTTTCATTTATGGGTGAGCTATTCATTTAATGTTTGAAATTGAATTTCAATGCATTCAGGAAAAAAAAAGAAAAAAAGTGGTGTCTGCAAACAAATGATGCTGGAGTTTTTCTCAGCAATAACTTCACTTTTTTGAGGC
>JAUMHE010000016.1:4678667-4692824 GCA_032359235.1 Enteromius mattozi
AAAAAAAGAAAAAAAGTGGTGTCTGCAAACAAATGATGCTGGAGTTTTTCTCAGCAATAACTTCACTTTTTTGAGGCCGTTTGAACAATGCATCTCTTGGTTTTATAGTTTATAAACCTAGCACCCTTCTTTCAAGTTTTGCTTGAAAGGTCCTATTATTATTTTTTTTTTTAAATGACGTATATGGTTTGATATTTTGTTCTACTGTATAATGCCAAGACATTTATGCATTCACGAGTGTTTTAGAACTTTGTGGGACCAGCAATATTTTGCTATCGGGATACAAGCGGTTCATTAAGTTGTCTATGTATCAAAACTAATGTATGTGAACCATGTCAACGTGACAGTCGCAAAGGTCCCTGTTGATTACATGCCACACAAACAAAAGTGATACCCTCCCCAGACAAAGGGAAATCCCAGACACATCCCATTGACAAGGGTGATGTAAATGAACTATTTGAAAGAGTCCGTAACAATAGGTTTCTGTCAGACGATAGAGAATAAAAATGTCAGTCCTGTCAGTAAGCACATTGTCCAAAGTTCTCAAGCTCTTGACAGGAACACGGTTTGCCAATTTGAAAGAAAGGCTCTATTGCTTTCATTATTTAAATATTTTAGCAATGAATCTCAGAGTAAGACACAGCTAAACCCTCAGTGAATGTAAGAAACCCAACACATGGCACTTCAACAAGTGCTGAATGCTCTTAAACATTTATGTGCATTATTTCCACTTCAGGGAATTTTATTTCTTATTAATATATTTTAATGATGCAACATAGTGCAAATTCAGCTCAGTGAATAATTCATTAATTGAGAACTAAGCTTACAAAGCAAGCAATAACATCATTCGCAGCTTATCGGACTCTAAATGGCTACTAAAGAGAAATCAAAATAGCCTTTTTGATTATTGTGGAGGGACTGAAAGGGAAGATATATAAAAGAGGAGGATATTATGAGAATTCACGATACTTTATCATGTCATTTGACAGCATTAAGACTTTTCTTTTCATGAAGAGACACACACATCTCCCCTAATCGTGTTAAGAAAAACAAAATGCCATTAGGTTTCCCTCAGAGAGTAAACTTGGAGGCTTGTCTGATTTGAAGTGTGCAACTTTTGCATAAGTATCGTCTCAAGGATAATTGGAAATGGTTTACTCATTAGGAGCAACAAATCACTTAAACTGTAGATTAATGACTTGAAGATATGCTGTTAAGATGGGGATTGATTTTAAGATTCAATTTAGAAAAGTAATTCTATATAGAACATATTAAGGGTGATGGTTTGAATGCATGCAGAGACAAAAGGTTGCTAATATATTATACAAGTGTATATACTGTATATATTGCTAAATATATACATTTAGATATTTTTTTAAAAATATTTCAACATTATATTTTGTTCAAATGGTTTATAGCTGATAAGTAACAAGTAAACAAAACATATATTTGTGTCAGATATTCACTTTAAATGCTATCAATTTAACTAATTCCATTGTGACAACTTACCCCATATATGCCATGCAAGCAGCTGTTAGTACATGTTGTCAAGAAAGCTCAATGTTTGTTTAATCAATAGTCATCCACCCATTTATTTTCCTCAGCAATAAAAGTGTAAATGTTCAGTAGCATATAACAAAAACTGGCATTCAAAAATAAATCTACCTCCCAATAAAAAAAGTGACAGCCAGCCCTGAAGCAAAAACACAAAACAGCTGAAAAACAATAATGCAATAAAGGAACCAGTATAGTGATCAAAACGAAATTGAGACCCAAACAGTACAAGGCTGTGATTAGTTATTCAATTATCAGAGTTTGTGGCAATATGCTTCAGATATAGAAAAAAGAAATAAATCCTAAAGACTAATTGTATACTAATAGAGTGGAACGGAAGGTTAAAACCCTCAGGATAAGACCAAATTAAGCTGTCAATCACCTGCACTGATATGGATAAATTAAGGCATGTCCTGCCACATGTCTCACTTGCGTTGCATTATAACAGGCACCTCATGGTAGCAGCATTCATTTTTGACAGGCTTTCTCTCAGTTCTGCCTGCCCTTCAGATTCCAGCGTCAGCCTCTCAGTCTCTTATCTCTCAGACTTTTTCGTTCTTTTTTTTTTCTCCATGTCTTGCCCTTTCCCCCAAAGACCGTGTGTATGCTTTGAATTGCTTCAGTAACAGAGGATCAGCCATGCTTTCCTAGTCACACATATCAAATGCTTAAGACACCATGAGCCACAAGGACGAACGGCATCTCCTTTAGTCTAAAAAAAAATTAGAATGGAAAAAAAAGGCAAAAAAAAAAAAAAAGTGTGTGCTATAAAAGAGGCTTATTCCGATAGAAACATCATTGAGCTGACAAAGCAAATAGAATAATGTAAAATATGTATGCTGTGTTTTCTGAAGAAGGCTCTGTTTTCCATTCTAAATGTTTTAACAAACTTCAAAGAGCATGTCATTTGCATTTCAGCTTTATATATACACAAATAAAACATTGGCCCCGGTCGCAGCAAATCATTAAGCATAAGCTCTTCCAGTTTTAAATGAATCGTTTTTATATTCTTGCAAATTCTGATCGTGAATCTGCACAGAACAGTGCAGAAAGCGAGATTTATGTTTTCTCTAGAACTTTCAAAAGGTTGCATCAGCTGCCAAGAGAGGACTGAATAAATACTTCTTAAATTCTTCACGTTAATGACTTAACATCCTTATTATTAAACAAGTCAGTTAGGTCACCTAATGCTGTGTGCGCACGTATCTTGAAGTCTTAAACCCATTACTGGATATTACTTGCACATTAGTCCTGAAAGTCTGTGGTAGTTTCATTTTGTCTGGCTCCTCAAAAAGCCAAGGTCATATGAATGACAGATTGGAGGGTGCTTTTATACTTCCATATTTAGCTTTTTATCTGCTTAAATCGCTGCCTTAAGGCTGCAAATTGAGAAAACAGCCAGGGTCTCAATCCCAAACCCATTTGAGCATAATAAGTATGAACCATCCAATGGCATTTCTTCGATCTGTCGATCTAACAGTCTGCAGATGAAGTGCAGAACAGGCACAAAGCCATTATTTCAGACCCCCACAGTTACGGGAATTGCAAAGTTGCCTTTGCAGATACATCAGCATTTTTTTCCCCATAATATTAACATAAAATGGAGATTTCTTTATTCTTCCATGCTGAAACATACCAACCAGGATTGATCAAATGAAGCGTGTTTCAAATAACCTTCATGTTTCACTATTGTTACAGGCGCAGTCTGAGGATAGCTTTAGATAATGTATACTCGTTACTTAAGCATTTTATATAAAGCAAAGCGACATCCATCACAACGTGATTGATCAGAAAGAGCAGGTGTTAACTACCAGAAGTTTCAATGATTTAACAGTGAAAAATTTCCAAGTCAACTCAGAAAATATTCTCTGTCGTACAGCTTTTGACATTTAATCTTATTCTTTGGAGCATATACGTTCCACCAGAGCAAAGCTACGAATGCAGCTTATACCAGCTCAACTGAGGAGACAAATAGCTGGTGGATTTTTTAACATGATTTCAGTATTTCACACAATATCGGAGAGAGCAAGGCGCAAACGAACACTCAAGTTTCTGCAAATGCACATTGTGTTCAAATCCCTTTTTTTCAGGGAGAAGGTGTGGTGAAAAGTACTTTTATTTATTTTTTTTTCTGAAGATACAGTAGACTTGCATCAGTAAAACTCATTCATTTACAATTTACAAGCATTCATTAAAGGATTCCTTTAAATTCCTTACATGG
Organism: Enteromius mattozi; assembly: GCA_032359235.1. Taxonomy (NCBI): domain Eukaryota; kingdom Metazoa; phylum Chordata; class Actinopteri; order Cypriniformes; family Cyprinidae; genus Enteromius; species Enteromius mattozi. The sequence continues at coordinate 4,682,443 of JAUMHE010000016.1, forward strand.
TGTTGATATGGCAACAAGTAAACAAATGAAGTTTCTGATTCCAGTGCGGGTGGAGAATGTTAAGCACAACTATTCCATGTTATTTTGCACCCCAATCTAATGCTACATTTACAGCGATAGTAATATCTGCCAAAATAGGCCAATGGAATTAAAATAGTTTGGATCCAACTTTTAGTTCAATCTATATTGTAAAAAACCTCCTAATATTTGTTTTTCACGCCTTGTCCAGCAAATTGAATCAATACATAAGTTATGATACAGCACATCATATTTTTGTCATCATCATTTTGCTGACACCTGCTATCATGGGAGGTGAATGAGCCAGCAAATTAGGTGCCACATTGGACCACATTTTGTTATTAGAGATGTCAGTATTGCAAAGCTGACAGGTTACTTCAAACTGTCAGCTTTTTGAGTGTCACAGTGGAATATCTGAAAGTGCTCACCTCACACTGGACAGAAATATAAAAAAAAAAAAAAAGTTTGTCTCAGCCACCTAACTATCTATCTATCTATCTATCTATCTATCTATTTACCTACCTACCTGTCTGTCTGTCTGTCTGTCTTTTTACAAGATATAAAGTCGCAGTTATGTGAAGAAAAGTCAGAATTACATGATATAAACTTGCAATTCTGAGCTATAAAGTCACAGTTGCAACTTTATATCTCAGAATTCTGACTTTATAACTTGCAATTGTGAGTTTATATCTCACATTTCTGAGAAAATACAGTAAGTCATAATTGTGAGATAAAAAGTCACATTAACCTTTTTTATTTATTTTTTTTTTTTTTACTGAAACAGGCTTCCATATATATATCAGTAAAGCACACATAATAAATAAATAAAGACTGATAGGTGAAGAAATGAATTATATAGGAAATGTGTGAAATACATTGCTAAATGCTGCATAGTTTGAGAATAAAAAAAATGCTGCATAGTCCGTCTGTTCCAATTCCTTGTCAATTTATAATTTAAACACTTGTTTTTCTTAGTACATTCAAACAAACAATAATTCCAATTTCAAGTACTTTTTTCTTACATTTAAATGTGAATTGAGATTCTGCATCCTGTTTGCTTTGTTATGTCCAAGCCCGAAAGTGATCTGGCATGCAAAAGACATTCTCAATTCATGTCTAAATGGTGTGCAACCCTGACTTAAAACAACCTTGAACAAACCAAACTGGTTTTCATAAAACTTTTAGAACATTTATAATACCTATTTTCTATGAAAAGGCACATTATATATTTTTGATATGAAACACCTTATGTCCAGCTATCCAACAAAAGCTAAGCTATAAGCTGTTCAAAAGGAAGAATGTCTGAAACACATGCTTAGGTCATTGAGGCTAAAGTTTTATAACTCATACGAAAAAAAGTCCATCTGAAGGACACGCTAAAATACAGTATATCTTCTTCCATACTCATGTCATCCAGACCTTGTCCACTTTTCTTCATAACACAGACAATACTGTAACACAGTCAGTGCCGTCCTTCAAACTCTTTACCTACTGGCAGAATCAACCACAATCAATTTCTACTTTACATGAAGCCACAATTTAACAGTGATGTTAAACCAGGATTGATTGGTTCCAACAGAACTCAGAATCCCAGCTAAAGTGGATGTGTGATAAGCAAGAGCGGCGAGGTGGAGGTCGTCGCTACATTCATTGGAACTCTTCAGGAGAGGAAAAAAAGAGCGGAGGCCTCTCTCTAGTGTGCGGGCGAAGTGCTCCACCATACATCATGAAAAACAAGATGAGTTAAGCACACAGCCACACATTGCTTCTTGGACAACTGGGATTGGAAACAAGTTGTGATTTATTGGCTGCTAGACACACAGTGCCTTTGACCCATTTAGACAAAGGATTTGTTTATCTTATCACTGTACAAGATATTTTTATTTATTTATTTCCCGACTTACTGTGTCTCACTCTAGTGGGTTACATGTTTTCATGTTAATGACTATCCGAGCCCTAAGAGGGTTTAACTACTCACAATTGGCATTGGTTTGTCATTAGATGTGCATTGTTCTGTAAAAAAGCATGCTTGAGCAAGCACTACAATTATGTGGCCAGTTAAGTTAATTAGACTATTTAAGGCAATGTCTTTGCACCATAGCAGCAAGCAGGGTAATAACTGGCTCCTTTGTTGGCAGTTGCACCCAATCTGAAGTCTCTAAACATTGCATTAAACGAATATACTTTAAGGTAGGCAATGTATAGTTAAACGTGTGACTAACGCTATTTAATTTACCTGGGAAAGAGAACTTGCTGATGTTTTTTATTGTCTTAATACATGCCTTGTAGATTAAAACAAAGTTCATAAGTAGGATAATTAAGCAGCACTACACAAGCAAAAGCTGAGAATCAGCGAACTTGCAGTAATCATACTAGTCATGAATAAGTAAACAAAACAACAAGATTGCTCTTTGAAATACTTAAAAACAAATAGTTCCGATCAAAGTTAGAATTTGTCGCATATTCGATTCAAATACAGTCAGGAGTGCCATTCTTATTAGATTTAAACATTTTAAATGAATCAGCTGAGTGAATTATTCAATTACTCACTTGTTCTAGAATAAATTTGTGTTTTTAAAATAATTGGTTTGAATGAATGACTTAATGACTCACTTACGAAGACCCACTTGAATTTGCCTTTTCGAGTTTTTTGAAAGAATTTTTAATGACTCACTAATGAAAGCAGTCACTTGTCACCACATACTATCGATGTAATGTTTAGAGTCAGCACTGAGTTCAAGGAATGAAGTGAACTATAGAATAAAGTCAATCAATCAATCAATCAATCAATCCCAATCTATCTCTCTATATATCTATCTATGCCAATTAAAGTATAGATGCTGTGTATTGAAGTAGGCTATAATATGCAAAAGCAAGGGTTATTGCACCCAAAAATGAAAATTCTGTCATTAATTACTCACACTCATGTCGTTTCAAACTCATAAGACCTTCGTTCATCTTTGGAACAGAAATTACTGTAAGATATGTTTGATGAAATTGGAGAGCTATCTGACCCTCTATACTATCTATAGAGGGTCAGATAGCTCTCTGATAGCTCTCTGATTTCATCAATCATCTATCTATCTATCTATCTATCTATCTATCCATCCATCAGAGCACACATATTCTAATTATTTTCTCTCAGTATTATTTGATTTTACTCTGTAATGTCAGATTTCTGAAAGTTGTGCTCCAGTTGCACCTAAGCCGTTGGCATGGGTCAAACAAGTGTCTCGAAAACCAGCAGAAATTCAAAATGACATCAGTAATGCAGTCACATTTTCCTAATCTCCTTGGATGGATTCAGGCCATGATTTTCATTTAGTCGAATAGAGATAACCAGACTGTCAGCTAGGTTGCAGTTTCTCTTTAATCTTACCCTGGAGCTAATAATCAGCCTGCAACCCTGAAAGCCTTCATCAGACATTCATCATGCACTGAAATAATTTAGATACTGAACTTTCATTCAGTTTGGGGTTATCCAGGAGCATAAAGGCAGATATGATTAATTAGTAACTTTTTAAGTATAAGCCATATTGATGAAATAATGCTTAATTCAATCAGTCAGTCGCAGTCTGACTTAAATTGGTAGATGTAATGTTATTAGTAATGATGCACAAAACATTTACTGAATGTAAATAACAGAAATTGCATTATGTTAATTAATAATGTAATTCTCACCACTCTACAAAATCAATTTTTTTTTTTTTTCCAATTTCGCTCTCAAAACCTGCATACTAAATATTTTCGAAATGTTGATATCCCAATGTTGATCATTGTTAAACATCTTTACAAGCTCTAACAATCAAGAGATTTTAGTTTTTGCATTTTTAATTAGAGATTTTTCCATAACTCGGGTAAACAGAGCACAGACAGTCTCAGTGGTAATGATATTAGCCTGCCCTTCACATTTAAATGGCCAATCTTAAATGCCTTCACATTTGCTATTTACTTTCAACATGATGCTTACAATGTTGGATATGCTGGGGCATGCTCAAATAGAACGAAGGTAACAGAGCTTGATTAAAGTTTATCTTTCGGGGTTATAACTCTACCAGCCTTCATTATTGCTTGTCAGATTATAAATGGTCCTGGGGAGAAATTATGCAAGCTCACACACAAGCTGAAGGAAGTGATTCACTTTACTTGGCTTAAGTCGTGAAAACCTGCTCATTCTTGATCATCTGATAAGACTACTGTTGAATCTAGTCTGTCAGAGAGATTTAGAAAGAAAGAAAAAAAAAGAAAGAAAGGGACCTGTATTTCAAAGAAAATGTGACAAAATCTCATCTCAACAAATTTAATGAGTGGCTATGCTCTTCTGAATATTGCAATTTCATCTGAAAAAATCAACATTTAAAAGATTTGCATTAGATATCTTCGAATAAAAATATGAACGATTAAATATGTATACCCTTCAAAAACATTTTTAGCATTTTTGTCTTGCTTTCTAGTACAAAACATTCTCGGATTTAGAAATATTTACTTATAAAAGGACGGCATAAGATATTAAAGGCTTGTTTTTTGGAATATTTATTAAAATGTTGTTAAAACAAGTAAAATAACAGCCAATGAGTAAAAATGGAGTAAAACAAAAATTAATTCTTTATACTTTTTTACACTTTTCATACAAGTGGTCTACACGGTGTAATCTTTTATTTATTTATTTTTTTCTCATCTGGATAGACTGGCTGAAAGGACCAATAGTATGAGCAACATCTTGTCTTGTGTCTTCAATTGAAGTACATAGTACTTATATCTCCTTTGAATTCTTAATGGTTTCTTGTGCAAACGATTCAAAAACACCTCTTGAAGTTAACCTATGACTCTCTTGAGAGACAGTTTCGTTGCCATTATACTGTATCATTATATCATAACAGCAGCTTGCCATTTCAGATTTCTGCTTGTAGTCATTATACTGTAGCTTTTACCAAAAACTTTATAGTTTTTGACTTCTAAGCTTCGTAAAGGAGTCGGCTACTCTGCTGCTATCCAGTGATTTTGGAGCTCTTTTCTTTTGTACAGTGAGTTTGGCTTTTATTCCGTTTCGCTCAAAGGCAACAGGAATTGAACTGAATTGAATATCCAGACCAGCTAGATAGCCTGAGGAATTCTGAACACAGCTTATCCTAATGGTGAATTGACAATCCTTGGATGAACTGGCCTTCTTCAGGGGAAACATCCTTGGATGTTTGATTAGTCTTGGAGAATTGTGAGCTTTGGTCTTCCTCGAGGATAGTTACCCGTGGATATATGGCAGACTCATGAAAACTGAGCTCCATGCTTTTTTACAGTGTGCCCATATCCTGCTAGCGTGAGTACTGTATCTGGAATTAAAGTAGGCTGGCTCACAACAATCCACAGGCTAGACAACTAGTTATCAAAAGATAAAGGGGAGTTCAACAAAATAAAGAAATAGGTTTGAACCAACATGAGGTTGATGACAGAATCTTAGTTGTGTTGTGAACTGTCCCTTTTAAACAGGCGCTAATGTGCTTAAATGGCTCTACACAGAGAAAGCATGTGAATAAACTCAGCCAGGGCAGTTCATTCTTACTAAATCCCCCATAGTATTTCCTAGACAATAGAGTGGACTGAGACTAATCAAGAGGATTAACCAACATCACTTGTTTCCAGTCAATTTGTAACTAAATATAAGTAGACAGCTCAACCAACAAAACTTTTTGACCACGTTCTGAAACAAGCTGCAACATATTAGATTTAATCTTTTAAAGTTTCCTTCGATGGTGCTCAACAAAACTTTTGTGCTCATGCATGCATGCAAAACAGGACAGGCTTACTTAACGTCTTGTTATATTATCTTATTTTTTATGCTATGCATGATGGGGAAATCAATAGGAAATTTCACTGGTAAACAACAACGACCTCTGTGAATCTCTGGCTGTAAATGCCAAAAATCAGATGACTATTTTCATTTGCAAAATAAAGTTAGTTTTATAACAGGTTAAATTAAGTTTTGTTTATAAAGTAAGTTCATTAACATCATAAACATTACAATGAACAAACTTATACTGTGGACTTTTGAACTTAATTCTATACATTAAATCTTTAAACATTCAAACTGTAAGCTCCTACTTTAAACTTCCAGGCTAGTTTTTCTCATGCCAACATCAAGTTTATTAATACACTGCAAACATTATTGTCTTTGTATTTTTGTATTGTTTTCCATTAGAATGAACTTAAATCAAGACACATCCTTGAGAAGCAAAATGACTTAAGATATTAAGTTTTGTTTTCTGAGGGGGGAAAAAAATCAATAAATGTTTGCTTTTGATTAAAATAAAACAAAAAAAATCTGCCAATGGTTCAAGGAAAATAATCTTGTTTCCCCTTTAAGATTAGATATTTATTTTATAAAACTAGTAAAAAAATAAGATATAAGTAAAAAATATTTATTTATTTTTTCAGTGTAGAATTTACTCATCTAATTTAAATTGTTTATTATACAGTCATAACATGATAACTGTTATTGTAAACTCTTATTTGCACATAATAGATCAAATGATATTACACAAATTTTGTGTATAAGTAAATATACGTCTAAATATTAACAAAGATAAATGCTGCAGCAGCGCTGATTTTTGATATGTTTGTTTGTTTGTTTTATTATTACTATTTTTATTTTTTTTTTTTTACAGAAAAAGTGTTAGAGGTGTCAAACCCTAATTAAACACACCTGGGGCCAGTTGCATAAACCACTTAGACTAGTCTTAAAAACTAATCATCTTTTGATTTGTCATAACTTTTTAAAATCAGAATTTTAATTCAAAAAGTCTCGTTACCTCTTGGATATCAGTTGGTCAGACTAGCTCAAGGTCAGACACAGGCCATGTTTTTGCAACTTGCTCCTGATCCAGCTAATCAGGTCCTTCAGGCTTTTTTGAAAACTACATGGTTTGTGTGTTGTGTGCTGGAGCAGGGTTGGAACCGCTAAACTCTGATCCATGATCGTGTAGAAACATCCTATATATATATAATCCTCATAGCAACTCGTTAGCAAATCACGTTTTCCAGCAACAACAACAGTTTGAGAATTCGCGTTTGAGGTGTGACTGTGTTTAATTTATGTTTATGAACAAAATGCAAAATTCTCTTCAAGCAGTGTTAACCACAGAGCATATTTTACTCATAAATCGAAAACCGCACCGGAAAATCCCAAGGGAATCCATGGTTCAGAAATGCTAATTCTCCTTCGGTGTTTACGACTACAAACTACTACTGCTCTCACAAGCAGAGCATGCGAATCCTGGTGCAATTGCATCGAAAAGTACTCCCTTTAAAGCGCCGTACAGAAGACTGATGATGTCTAATGTGACAAACACATCTCTCCGGTCTGCTTTGTTTTGTTCCTGTCACAGGAGTTTCTGTGAAGTGTCTGCTTCCAATTGTGCAGTCCCACTGTGATATTGAGAGTTGAACGCTTGGACTGCTAATGGACTCGACATGCCTGTAGGCTCATGTGGGCATCTGCTTGGGCTAAGTATTACCCTTTCCCGACATCATGGGGAAAATTTGGTGCTAGCATGTGAACGACTGAAGGGCAAACATAGGCTGCTCGAGTAAAATTGGTTAGTGAGCTTGCATGATTACTGCAGAAGACGAGCCGGCGCTCTGAACTTCATAACACTGCATACGATTTAAGGAGGTCCACATATTAAAAGCTTCCATTAAGGTAATAGTGGCTACTCAAATAACTAATCGTTTAAAAGCATCAAAGCAGAATTTTGGCGAGAGGGAGTGTGACGCTTGATCAATCGCCACCCGCAGGCATAATTACACTAAGTCTGGACGATGCAAAACCGCTCTTCGCTTCTCTTTATTTTATATTTACACAGCCTTTATTCCTTATCTATAGCTGCACACTGACACCACCGGATTGCATTCGGAGGCAAGCAACATTGAGTTCAGAATTTAAATCAGCGCATGAATATGGAGGGCTTCTTTTGAATTTCCGTTTTGTACATCAGCCTGTCATTCAGCGCTTCAGCCTCCACTTTAGCCTCACATGACTGAAATACTGAATTCCGAAATATGATAAACGCCACGTCAACTCCTCTGACAGTAATGTGAAATTCACCATGCTCACCTCTTAACTGTGTAGCACATGTTTGAATGGTTCTGATACACTGCCCCTGGTCAGACACATACTGACAGGGGAATATGTGGAACACATACAAAGATACCTGCAGCAGACAAGCTTGGAGCTTTTTCTTTTGACTCAGACTGCGAATGAGATATGTTTGGTTCACGCTTTGCATAAAACAGCTCTTGAAATGAAGTGTAGCGCTTATTATTTGCCACAGATTTGCCTGGTCGATCTGTGTCTAAAGTTAAAGATGATCACCCCAAGGTGAAACCGTCAGCGTACACATCACAGTTGGAGTTGGATTTAATTATCTGCAGTGGTGCTTGATTGCTAACTATATATCGCAGCGGACGCCGCTAGCGTAATTGTTTTAATACCCCCATGTCAGTTTAATGAAGCCGGTGCTGTCCTCGAGACAGAATGCTTCATTTTAAATAATGTTTCTTTTTTTGTTTTTTTCAAGGAGAGGAGTCACAATAAAATGATTTTACAAATGTCTTTGTCTTATTTTAGGAGGATGTTAGTTTTTGTGGTGTAATTATGAAGTAACATGCTGTATGGTTATGAAGTCACGCTATAAATCCAGACAAAAATGAGTCAACCGGTCTACATTGTTATATCAAGCTGGGACATTCTAGAATTAAAATACAATGCTTGCATTTTTAAATGTTTTTTCAAACTGCCTTATATATATATATATATATATATATATAAAAAACAACCTAGAAACTTTAGAACCTTAGAAACCTTAGAAATGCGTTCCTCTACCTTCATTTCTGCGAAACTTGTACTTGTACTCATACTTATACTTACGAATTGCTGCAGTTTCCAGTTGAAATGTATACTAAAGGGAGTAAAACTCCCACAACTGTTATTCCTTTTCACACAAAGTATGATTTGCTAACACAGTCTCACAACCAATTTGTACGTGTCAGGAGTGCCCTCAAGCTCCACTAGAGGGCACTCGCATCCACTACACCTCCCTTGGACTCATACTGTCATGGACTCAATTTCCCATCATGCTTTGCACACCCACACCTGTTCTCATTTAGTAATCATCACCACCAGCTGGTGCTCATCACCACACCCATTTACTACACTATTTAACTGTCACATTCACCTTTTTGTCAAACGCGAAGTATTGACTTGTTCAGGCAATCTCTACCCAACGTTCTTACCCGTGTTTTGTTTTGTTTTGTATTGTATTGTTTTGACCTCATCCTGTTTACAGTCTTCTGTGATTGTTTGCTGCCTGCCTCGACCTTTGCTTTTGTTCTCAACCACAACTTTGCTTTGCCTCTATTGTTCCTGTCTGCCTGTTCTTATGACCCTGCCTGCTGACCACTGAATAAAGATTTCTTGCATTTGGATCCAAACGTTTCCGCCGCAGTCGTGACAGAATACTTCGCCACACAGGATCCAGCAGTTATCTTCAGACTTCAATGGCAAGGTAATAAGGAAGATCCCTTAACTAAACTCTGTGCCGTTTTTCAATGAGGAAGGCAAATTGAAACATATGTGGAGGAATTTCTAGAATTCAGCCGTTTGGTACCTGGAGACGAGGAATTAATCAAAGACCGTTTTTTGAGTGGACTGGACCAGGAAATCAGTCTCTGTTTACCTTGGGATGATTCCGACTGGTCTCTGGCAGAGTTAATAGACTTTGTTTTATTGTGCTGTGGATCTGCACTTACGGTAGGGGAGGTGAAAGAGGATATCCCCTATAGCGGTCTTTTGCAGAGAGAGAATAACCTAGCGTTCGTCACTCCAGAGCCACCACCGTTATTCAAAATGGCCACCATGCCTCAGCCTGACCCGCCACACAAGATGGCTGCTGTCACTGAGCCGCTGCACCAGATGGCTGCTGTCACTGAGCCGCTGCACAAGATGGCTGTTGCCCCTGACCCTCTGCACAAGATGGCTGGCCTCCTTGAACCATTGCACAAGATTGCTGCCGCCCCTGAGTCACTACAAAAGATGGCTTCCATCCCTGAAACGTGGCACCAGAAGGCTGTCGACCCTCAGGAGGTTCCGCCAGTGGTTGCACAAAACCCTGAGGTGTTGGTTGAGGCCGCAGTTCCTGTCACAGAGGTTCTACCAGTGACTTTAGTCGTGGATTCTCCAAAGATTCCGCTGGTGGCTGCACAACCTCTAGGACAATCCACTCGGGCCACTGAACCCTTGCCTAACCCTGCCATAGCCTTGGAGGACATTGAAGGGTCAGTTCAGCTCCCCGCGGATTCCAGTCCGCAGTTTC
>JAUMHE010000016.1:4712697-4723799 GCA_032359235.1 Enteromius mattozi
GGGACCAGGCCGGGCTCCGAGCATCTGTTAACCCTAGCCTCCTAGGGGGTTAAACCTCCTAGGGCTCGGAGGCCGCCCCGGACAGTTCGCCAAACAAGCTATTATATCGCCGAGGAAGTGGGAACTAGTGAAATAATTAAATTTACAATTGCCAGCTATTTGGAAATCTGGAATTTGAGCGTGCAAAAAAAAGTTGTCCAAAGGAAGTTGTTGGTACTGCATATTAAAATTTTTTACACTTTTTTAATATATGTAGGAAATTCACAAAATATGTGAATGGAAGATGATCTTTAGTTACTGTCCTTAAGATTTTGGTATGAAAGAAAAATCAATAATTTTGACCCATACAATGTATTTTAGTCTATTGCTGTCACATATGTTATTACAAATCCCAGTGACTTAAGACTGGTTTTGTGGTTTTGTGTGTACTCTGCACATTTATTATGTATATATGAATACACACACATACAGAATGTATTTAGAAAATATTTACAGATATATATATATATATATATATATATATATATATTAAATATATATTAAATATATAATTTTTCAAATATAAAATTTTCTTAAATATATACACACACATGTGTGTGTGCATTTATACACACATAATAAATATACACAGCACAAACACGTTATTTAGCTAAATAAAAACTTTTTATTTTGAATGTGATTAAGCCCTAAATATAGCATACTCACTTGAAGTATATTATGTCCATTAAAGGGTCTCTCTTTTGACCCCATTAATTAATAATAAACAGACAAAAACCTTTGGAACTTTTTTTAAACCATCCTCTTTTCAGCAGAAAAAAAGAGTTAATGAAAGGCTTAAAAAATCATGAAACTGTAGCCGAAATACTTGTCTGACATCTTTGCATGCCAACCAATGAGACTAAGAGCCAAGAACTGGGTTAGATCTAAGAAAACCATGACGATAAATTAGTCATCAACCATTAACCAAGAAGCGGCCATTTTATTTTTCCTCCTTCAAAAAGTACAAAAATGTATGATGGATCCTACAGTACACGGCTCTCATTAGAGAGTCAGCTTCAATATAGAAGAAGATTCATATAAGAAGTTCACGTCATTACCGGCAACATTACATTATGTAAAGCTCATTTCACCGAGCAGTGGAAACGTCATTACAAACTGTTTCTGGAGTGTAACACGACTGTGTGACATCTAATTGGCAGAGCTGAAGTGTCATAATTAGCGAGAGGACGCTTTGAGGGACTCGTTTACGAGACGTACGAGTATCAGGTCCGCCGCGGGTCACGGTCCACGAGCTAGGTGCCGGTCCCCTTCAGATACTTAAAGTATGAGTGAAAACGCTCAGCAAGCTCCAGACCGAGCACGAGCTGTGACTGTGAGGAGCACTTTGAAGGACGCTCGGTAATGACCTGTCCTCTCTGCATGGCCTCTGGAGGCAGCAATCCGCCACTGCGATAGCATTCTCAGATTAAGCCCGCGAGCGCCAGGGTTGCGAGCCCGGATCAGAAGCCGGGGTCATCCTTGTCAGTGTGGTTCATGGTGATCACACAGGGCCACTGACAGGTCCGCTGGTGGTGGAGGACACACAGGGACCCGGCGCCCAGCAGCCCCAATGGCTCACACTCACCCAGACACTCTCAGAGTGAGATCTTGACATGACAGTGCCGACACATCTCAGCTTGTGAACCTGATTGCTCTTGGCAGCCAGCATTTTTTAGTTCACTCCACTGTGCTTGTGTTAATTTGATGATAGGGCTGCACAGCTGCATGGGTGGGTGTGTGCTGGAATTTTAATAAATAATACAGTTCGGTTAAACCGTGACACAGAACAAATGTATTGTGAAAGGGAATGGATCGAAGTAAAACCCACAAGGATATGGAAAGGTGATTTAAAATGAATGAGCTGCTGTCTGGTTTCTTAGTGTGCATAGTTCCAAATGTATGTGTTTGTATTTATTTCTTCAACCCTGGAGGAGCGAGAGAGTAGAGAGTTGATCGTTCAGAGATTGGCTTTCGGAGATTGGAGGAGATACTGTTCAGCTGCATGCAAAATTCAAAGACAATTGGAGTATGTTTTACAAGAAAACAGTGTATGCATAGCTAACAGTAAACATTGTCAGTTTCTTTGACAAACATTGAAAGAAGATTCTGAGAAATTATGAACAAGTGTTTTTCTATGTTAATAATGTTAATTCTAAACATTTATAGAATGTTTGTTCAAAGTTGTTCTCAAAATGTGAACTCGCACAAAAAGAAAAAAAATGTATATTTCAAATAACTTTTTTCAAAGTCTTTAAAAGTAAATATTTTTTTCAGAATGTTCAGAGAACGTCGAAAGTAACATTCTCATAATGTTTGCAAAATGATAACATCTCTAAATCTCTAAATGTTTGATCTCTAAATAAAAATTTCAAGGAATAGACCATTTAAAAATAAATATGTTTACCTTTATTATAAACTTTGTTTTGTTCTTCAGCTCTAAGATGCCATGACATCATTAACAATTTATGATTTTTTATTTTATTTTATTTTATTTTTTTGCAGATCCCAAATTTCCATACATTTTCATTTTGTGCAAAAGAGTCGAAGGCAAATTCTCCGTTTGTGCTCCACTGAGGAAGCAACAGAAAATAAACTGTGGGTACATTTTGAGTGAAAAGTAACTACAAAAAAGGGAAAAAGAAACCTTTTTTTTTTCAAATAATCCCTAAAAATGTTCATTGTCTTTAGACAGCGAAGAAAATGGGACAAGGCCATGTATAAAGTATGGCTTAATCTGTCTGATAATGAAAGCAAATGTCTTGAAGTAGTAGCTCTGTACTCGAATTAAGAAGCGTGTTCATCAGGGATAGACGCAGCAGACTAAGTACACTTTAGAGCTGTAAATCTAATAGAGTTAGTGCTTGCTGTGCACAGGGATTGTTGTGGAAAGCCAGGGTGGGTGGAATATTGGCAGAATACTCTACTGGTCAGAGGAGCTGAAAGACTTTATACAATTGTTTCAGTTACACAGTCAATGAACTTGGGTGAAGCTAAAACACTTGCGTTGTAAGCATGTTTTGTAAAAGTAATAGACTTCTTTAGAATAAAAAAAAGGTTTGGAGAACAATGAAAGACTGCTACCTAATAATTCACAAATATATATATATATATATATATTTATATATAAATTTGAATGTCAAGTGTCTATCTCAGTAAGCTCAGAAATATCATGTGTAATAATGTGTAAGATGGCTTGAAGTAAAACAGAAAGAAAACATAAACCATAGACTTTTTATAACACTCCTTTCTTATTTCTCTGATCTGCTCAAACAAGAGGTATTACAGTACAATGCTTCTGATAAGATGTTTCGCCTGGCTTTCACCCAGCTGTTAAAATGCATTGTTTGAATTTGCCAGCAGAAAAAAGCTCCAGCATGGTAAACAAACCAGCTTCAAAGGTGTATAAGATCGTGGGCTTTCGTTAAAGTGGTTATTACCGGGAATAAGTAAACCTAGTAATTTAGTCTCATGGGAAACAATGACAAGCTTCACATTATGGCTCATTGTTTTGTTTCTAGGTGCTTAACTTCCTGGCATAATACTGTTGATACTTTATCACAGCCGTTGTTTTTAACAGGTTTATTCTACTTTGAGTAAATTGTGGATCATTGCTGAAAAAAAAAAGTATTAACCCACTCTTTGAGGTTCTTCTGCAAGAGAATTTATGAGTTTGCTCTTCACATTTCATAGCAGAGCACTGTCAATTTTAGTCAAAGAGAAAAGTACTATTTGTGCTCTTTGCATTTCATCGGTCAACAACACAACTAAATCCCTCAAAGACAATTAAAATAAATAATGGACTGCCATTCTATGCACTAGCGGCAGTTATTATTTATTAGAACATGATTAAAAATTGTTTTTGTTAACTGAACCAAGACTAAAAACTTAACGAAAAACGAAAAACTATTAACTATTCGACTTCCTTAATTCCTAATTTGCTGCTTATTAATAGTTAGTAAGGTCATTAAATTTAGTTATTGGGTAGGTTTAGGGATGTAGAATAAGGCATTAATATGTGCTTAATTACTACTAGTAAATGGCTAATATTCTAGTAATATGCATGCTAATAAGAAACTAGCAGTGGATAGAAGATGACTCGACTGAGTCCCCAGTTAAAACAATTTTTATTATTGTATTATTTTATTTATTGTTTTATTATTTACTTTTGGGGCAAGAAGCGGTGTAATATCTTATATAAGTCTTATATAAGCCTGTCGGGCGTTATTCTGCGATAACAACCTGCTGGCTATACATTATCCCTTACTAAAACTGCGGAAATAAAATTAAAAAAAACTAAATCTAAAACCTACGAAGGCAACAAGGAACATAGAAAACCAATGACTGCACAACTGAGATACTTTCATCTGATTGATTTTTGAAGGCAGCATAGAAATATCATTCTACAATCCTGTACATTCCATTATGTGACATTTGAGCTAAAAAAAAGAAGATGCCATGTGGAAAGCGTGGTTGATGGTCAGTGTAAATGTATGTTTTTGACCCACTTTTTAGACTTTTTATATCAGTTCTAGTGAGACATTAATATTCTAGTAATTATATAGTTATCACCAAAGCTGACTCTACTTTGGGAGGTACCTTTGTGCACAAATACTGCCTGTGAAGTTATTGCCTGATAGAGCAGCAAGGCACAAATTGAGTCAGATGCAGCCTATGAGTGAGTCACTGAATTATTCGTTCTATCAGTTTGTTCAATAACACACACATGCTCTGCAGTTCTGTTGTAATACAGTGATACAAGAGCAAAACAGACAACAGCAATTCTGTCTAAACAGTAACACAATATTGTATACTAAACTGTTGTATCAAAGAAATATCACATTTGTAATCATGTTTTTTGAATAAATATGAGCAAAGAGTATGATTACTTTCAGAAACACACAATTCCTGCAAAGCTGATACTTAAATATATCATGTTTCTCAAAATGCCTATGCTGAAATATTTGAGAATTCACATTTATCAGAGTTTTATTCCTCATATACAGTAGGATCAGAAATTATGCGGAGACTACCAGTCACATTTCATCTACATCTCTGTTCCTAAGAGCAGAACCTGATACAAAACCACTACAGCTGGAACATTAAACTCTGAAAGGTTGCAGACTTTCTGTATTCATTACAGTGGGTCCATTTAAAAGTTAACTAATTAGCTTATTTATTTTGATGATAGGTAAAAGGTACAGTATATGAGGACTTAAATGATCTCCAAATTATAGATAATTAATTCCCCCTGTACCATTTATCCTCAACAGCTTGCTCTGTAATATTTTCTATAATATGGTATTATATCCCACGCTATAGTGCACAAGCCTACTGTTTTTGCTTCTGCAACCACCAATTACTGATAGTTCAGGCCATCTGGTGAGTCCTGATTTCTGGTCATTTCTAAATAATCTGCTGCGTTTAAATCTTCTCCCAAGCGTATTTCTGATACTGAAGTTCAAGTCAAGCTTCCAAATGTCCACACGCTGCTGCCATATCATATTTTTTCTGATACTTTACCCTATTTTGTTTGGTGAAATTCATGCAGTCTGGTCTCTAGTCCAAAATATTTTTCCTGTTCTGCTCCAATCTCTTCAGGATCAATAACATGTCAACAGGTCAAGCTACCTGATCATCTTTCAAACAAAAATAGCAATGTTAGGAAAGAGGGTTTTGCTCTGACATAATAGAAGCTGGACTGAAATATCTCGTTTTAAGTGCGCGTTTGACAGTCTTGTCTGGGGATAACGACATGTTTAGAAATGAGTCTGTCTAACGACTGTCAAAAAATGTCCGCTAACAGAAAATCATTAAGATTCTCCGAGACTTTTCTTAACCTTCTAAAATAATATGAAAGAGAGCATGTCTTGCCGGGTTTGGTGAGATTTAGTGTTTAATGTAGGTGCGTTTTAATAAATCAGCAGCATTAGATCATTATATTCCTTTGGAATTCTAATTACGCATAAATAATTAATTTCCATTTCAATTTGGTTTCTTGTTTGGAATGTTTCATTTGAAAATAAATAACAAATGGCCTCTTCACGGGGTCACATCTACCCTCAAATGCTTCATGTTCTCTGCGACCCTGGAAATGTAATACTAGTCTAGTATACCATCTAATCACCGGAGCTCGGTGTGTTGCATTTGTCATCATGTCTTCTGAAGGAAGCCACTGCACCGAGGCTAAAAAAACTGCGAGTTAATAAAAGTTCAATTAACAGGACTGAGTGCAGGCTGAGGGAAACCTGCCATAGCCAGTCTCTTCCACGGAGCCGTGCTGAGAACAGCCTCAGACTGATATTAGTTCTGACATAGTTTGCTCGCACCTGTCTGAGCTCAATTACCTAAATAACAACAGCTTTGAAAATATAATAAGGGAAGTCAACTAATTTTGCTTCCCTCCTCCTTGTGCGGTAAATCCATAAATAATGGCTCCGAAAAAGCTTTTACATCCATCTTTCACAGTCATTACTGCTGCAGCCGTATAGATAAAACCATGTTATTGTTTTCATTTTCTGCGAGAGATGCTCCACTTTCTTACCAATGAAAAGAGAACATAAAAGTAACCCAAAAAACGAAGCACTGAAGTAAGACGAAGAACAACATGTTATGGTCACGCTGTCAAAATGCAGTGATGCAAAAGTTACAAAGTGTTTGTGAAGGCTGAGTCTAGACGTTATTGAGTCAGGTTAACTTTCTAAGCACAAATAGGGCTATTGTAACAAGCATGCAAAACGATCCTTAATGCTTTTATAATGACATTTGGGGGTTAAGTCCATTTAAAGAGGAAAAAGTAGTAGTATAAATCAATGGCTTATTATTGTATGGAAACATATTAGCATTGATTTTCCATTGCTGAATTATCAGAATCGCAGGAGAAATTCGGTGCGCATGCTGTGTTATTGCTCAGTTCGGTGGCCTTTCGCTATACTGCAATGTTAATTTGAGCTGAATTTATAGGTCTGTGCATCTTAAAATGGTTATATGTTGAGGAAGCCGTTACCTGAGGGAGAAAACATGCTTCGGTTCTTTTGAATATTTCTAATTTCGACTTCAATTAAGGAAATGCTGCATTTCTGTACTGTGGATAATGAAGGTTTCAAAGCCCCCAGTTGCACCACTTTTTATCGGATTTAAATGGAGTCTGTTGATATTTTCTCACCATGAGTTGGGTGTCTGGTCTGAAAGGTTATTCTGCAGTCTGTTTAGTCTGAGCATGAAAATGACAAAGGCAACGTCACCCCCTCCGTGACCATGAAGAGAGAAGCACATGCTAAGATAACCGAGATGAATGGCTGTGCTTGATATCACACAGTTGTCCAACAGAGCATTGACATCAGCTGTACTTGCCATGAAGACAAAGAGCACAATTTAGCCTCCGCATGGATCAAACAACCATAAGATACAAAGCTGACAACAACCACCAAAACTGAATATAATAAAAAAAATATCTGAATCAAGATAAATCCATTGTCCACAAGGCAGGGCTTCCAACCCTGACAAAAAAAAAATGCAACTACACTGTAAAAAATGACTGTGATTTTAACGGTAAAAAATGTGAAAATGCTACGGTAAAAACCTGTTAAATGGTTAAAAAATTTGCAAGGAAAAATGTAAACTGACATTTTGTTTGAATTTGATAACTATGTTTTTTATTGTTTTTTTTTTCTTTCTCATTAGTTATGTTTATTAGGGTTGTATGTTACATGTAGTGTTGTTAAATTAATGTTTATTGAATATTTCAGTTAATGAGTCTCACCATGATGGTGTTTAGTGTTTGTGTGAATGACACTGAGCACCTTCTATACTGTATATCTTCATATTTAAAAGCTGCTTGTGATGGGCTTTGGTTGATCATTTGACTTTCTCATCACCACCTGCATTTGGTGCTTATCAGTGTATTTTAAAGGTACAAAGCAGATTTCAGTACTTTAACATTATGTCAGTTGATGAAATTATGGTATTTAACTGTAGATTTAACTTAAAACTGTAAAACTTAAAATGTTGTTACCATATTTTCTATGATCGAATTCCGGCAACGACAGCTGTGTTTTTTTTAGAGTAATGTTTTACAGATTTTTACCATGTACATTTAAATAAGAAAGTTTATGTATTTAGGCTTATTAATATAACAATTTATTTTGCCTTAAACAAAACCATTTATTTATTTATTTATTTATTGTAAGAAGAAAAATCTGTATTTGGAATTAAATTCAAAGACTATCATGCACACACACACACATACAAGAAATTATAATAAAAAAGAAGCTTTTTCCCCCAAATAAAGATTTTATTATTTATGTATTTATTTATTTTTTATAAATGTGTAAATAAATAACTAAATTCAAAAGCTAGTAAGTACTGTTAAAATAAAAGCTTTGCAAATCAGTGATGGAATTGGAAAAACAAACAAACAAACAAAAAAACCTGCAGCTCATTATGTCATTTATCAGTGTTACTAATTCTGTCTAACAATGATAAATGACATGATATGAAACAATGTTTTAATAAGGTATCAGTTTAAGACTCTTGAACTTGAACTAGTCCTAATTTGCAGCATGAGTCATACCATCAAGATTAGTTATAATGCATCAGATATGGTTATAAAAGTGTGCAATTATGTACTATAAATGTATTTGAGTATTATTTTATATGGCAGAAAAATTCAAAAACACAGATAAAATAAAAATCGAACAGCATGATTTCTGTGGGGAAAAAAACAAATCTAAGATTTGAAATGAAGATGTTCGACAGCAGCATTTGGCACGGCTCCCTTGCCTGAACATTCAAAGTTGGAGAGAATGAAATGTTTATTTGTAATTCTTGTGTGGGCAAACAAAATTATCACTTTAAAATACATCCCAGCGGACGGTCTTTTCACTGGCGGCTTCATATTTACTTGCCAAAAGAGCACGCATTTATCATGCAATATGTGTGCTTGAATTGTCCAGCCTCATCTATTTTTTTCCCTGTCCAGTTAATGGGTGTCTAAAATTAGGCAAGGAGCCTTTGTAAAAAGGGTCAATGATTTTTAAGGGTATCAGTTGCACTAAAACTATCTCTATATTACCCACAACTGCTTTGCTCTGCAGGCTTAGATTAAGATGAGCCCGAGAGGGGCTTGGGTGGCTGCGATGCTCAGGTTTTTGTCCATTTAAAAGTGTCTCCTCCCATTTTATATTCACCGCACTTCATTAATCTTTCAGATATATTTCACTCATCTGCAGTTCTGTTCTCATCCCGCTTTCTGGTTCACTTACAGACACACTGATGGCTTGAAAATGTGTGAGGGCCTTGAAAATGAGGGCACAGGAAGACAGAGGTGACTGAATATATTATCACTACTTGCAAGCCACATCTATATATAATATATGTTATTATATATAACATCTGAGCAGTTCAATTTTCATGTGCTCACATAAGACTCCTGATGGACAAATCTATACAGAATATCGGTTTTGCCATTCTACGAGCTGGAAAGTTTTATTGTTGCACAAGGTGTTGAAAAATTGAGCAGGTGTGACTGTAAATAAAGTTTATGTGGCAGAGAAAATGTAGCGTTTCCTTCATCACTGGGGAAACAGTGGAAGTAGTTAATCCCTGGAGGCGCTGTCGTCATACTCCTGTT
The DNA here is from genome assembly GCA_032359235.1 of Enteromius mattozi. Lineage (NCBI taxonomy): Eukaryota > Metazoa > Chordata > Actinopteri > Cypriniformes > Cyprinidae > Enteromius > Enteromius mattozi. Next base: position 4,722,365 of record JAUMHE010000016.1, read on the forward strand.
TGTCACAAATCCGTTTATGGATACAGGTAGACACTTCCTTGATTAACTTATCTTTTCATGGCATTGTTTAAAACGGAATATAAAATTATTTCACAGTGTAATCCACTGAGGATTTTTTTTCCCTCCAGTTCCACACACCAACATCCTGATTTAATAATTCTTTTACTGGACACGCAACACTTCTGCTGGTTCACGAGTCTTACTGGGGTGTAACAAAGAAATCCCATTTAAAGGAATAATATATATATACACACACACTCGCTCACACATGTACTACATTTTATTTATTTACTTAAAAAATAACTTTAATTGAACACACACAAGTAGCCTTAAATTTTTATTTATTTGTTTTTATTTATACAATTTCCATTGTGATGTTTTCACTTACATGTTAAATTTTTTTTGCCTTTAACTAAAAACATTTTCCCTCCAGCATTCCACTTAATATTCTCAATCTGGTAACCATAATCTCTGCAATATTTGTCTCAAATGGTAGTGTAACCCAGCCAGTTTGTTTTCCTTCATGCAGTTGTTCGCTGCAAATTACAGTGATAAACTATAAAAAATTACAAATATGAATCTTGACTATATTGTTTGCAATTGTGGTTTCTGATTAAATACATGCACCATCTGTGCCACAATACACATTTATTATTGTTGTTTATATATATATATATATATATATATATATACACATACACATTGCTAGTATGAATGTGTTCATATATATATGTGTGTGTGTACTCTGTAGAGACACTGGTAAAAACAAATCTGTTCAGTATTTCTTATTCTGTATGTCATCTGAAGCAGTGCAGAATTGCAGATAATATGTACCGGCAATTCTGCGTTGTTGTGTTCACAGTACTGTGAATTAATGTTGCGTACAGACAGCTTGGCTCAACACAGACACCTGCTCAACAAGACAATCTGTCACTCTCTCTAGACAAACACTGTCAGTCTCGCAAGCCAAAGTTTTAACTTTTAGCACTAAGTTTGGTGCATATTCCAGCATAATCTGGCCAGAAACGTCCAGTTAGATATAAACATGTTTTCTCTCTGACACATTCAACCACCAATCACGCTTTGCATGGTATTATGTGACATTTCAAGTTAGGCAATAGTGCATCAAAACACATATTGATATGGCACATATGTGTGGATTTTTCATTTTGTTGAAACTATATGCCACAAACAAAACTCTTGAATCTTTAAATGTAATGTCACAGTCTCATGTTTCCTTTAGCAATAAAATAAGCATGTATGTACACATATAGTACACACACACACACACACATATATATATACAGTGGGTAAAGAAAGTATTCAGACCCCCCTAAAAAAAAATCATTTAAGTTATTTTTTTTTCCTCATTAATGTACACACAGCACCCCATATTGACAGAAAAACACAGAATTGTAGACAGTTTTGCAGATTT